>JAOBRD020117521.1:12563-23793 GCA_027575215.2 Hydrozoanthus sils | reverse complement strand
GGCACAACAGTATGAACAGCCTTTGTGTATGCTACACTTAAATAAGGCACAACAGTATGAACAGCCTTTGTGTATGCTACACTTAAATAAGGCACAACAGTATGAACTGCCTTTGTGTATGCTGCACTTAAATAAGGCACAACAGTATGAACAGCCTTTGTGTATGCTGCACTTAAATAAAGCACAACAGTATGAACAGTCTTTGTGTATGCTGCACTTAAATAAGGCACAGCAGTATGAGCAGCCTTTGTGTATGCTGCACTTAAATAAGGCACAACAGTATGAACAGCCTTTGTGCATGCTGCACTTAAATATTAAGTGACTCACAAGTGTTGTCCTGATGTTCTAACGCTGAATAGTTTATCAAATAAGTTTAAAGTATTGTTTTACAATTTTTAAAGCACTCTGGGCTTGAATAATATAGTATTAATGAAGATATAAACTGTCTTAGTTATTACTATAATTATTGCAGTTGTTCTTATTATTAGGATGTGTATGCAAATCGTCCTCTACCTCATCTAATTGGCTCAGTGGAGTTTTTCAAGGATGATTTGGTTGGTCTGGCAGACTCTTCGGGTGAAGGCTAGTAACTTATATATATTTCTGGAGTTGTTGAGTTGGTTTTTTGCAGTGGTCATCTCTTATAGATACCTTCCACTGCTTGTGGATCTTCTGTACCCAACCTGTTCAAGGCAAAACATTGTTGATTTCATTTGAACGCTGAAGATTATTTGAAGGGTTTGGTGCTAAAACCACATAAGTGACTTTTGATCAAGTCCTCCTACCTTATACTAATAGCAATCCCACTGTAAACGTGTTATAGAGAGCGAGGGAGAAGAAGAAGTAAGTGAATCAGAGAGCGAATCAGAGTCAGAAGAAGACAAGAGTTCCCTGTCGGAGTCACAGACAGTAAGTTTCTGAAAGCTATACTGACATATAAAGGGAGCTGAGATCAATTTAGGTTAATTATTCAACATTTACAAAATATTTATTAAATATTTTTTGTTATCTTTTTTTAGTCTGAATCATATTCAGAAAGTGAATCAGACGTGTCTTCATCAGAGAAAGAAAGTCACACTATCAAGAAATCAAAATCAAAAAGAAAGGTACATGGCTACTTCTCTTGTTTCATTTTCATTCCGCAAAAGTTTGAATTTCCTGTAACTTAGCTTTATTGAACAGATTACATTGTGAAATACCAGTAGACAGTATAATAATGAATAAGCTTTCATAAAAAGCGTTTGGTGTGCCTACTAGTACAGACTGGACATAAAATACAATAGTTAAATTTACTATCAGATTAAAAATTTTATAGTTTTAATCTTTGCTGAAACTGACAGAATAGTAGAATGGCTGATAATCCATTTTCAAGAAAATATTCTGAATATATATGATTTTACAACTTGCTTCACGATAAATATCAGTACAAGTTTGAATAATCTTAAACTGTCTATGCTATGACTCCAAGAGAAAATTCTTCTTGAACTTATTAGAAATAAAAAAATAATTAAATATAATTTTCTTTTAAATTTCATCTATTTTGCCTTTACCACACATTCAATCCAAGTTTCTTCACTCTAGACTTATTTTACTTTGAAACGAAAACACATGAAAAACCTGTGAAATTCTTCATGGGTAACTGATGGGAAATCACAGGTTTTTCATGGTAAAATTCATGGTATTTTTCATAGGTTTGTATCATGAGAAACATGAAAAATCCCATGAAAACCCTGTGAAAATTTCCATATTTGAGACCCATGAAATTCTCTCATGTTGAATGAGAGCCATGAAATTCCCATGAAAATTATAATTCATTGGGTGTTCATGGAGTCCTATTTCATGAGTTTTTCATTGGTTGGAAAAAATTATGACCCATGATATCTTGTGAATTTGTAAAAATTTCATTGACCATGAAAATTTTAGTGCTAATTTCATAGTATTTCCATGGCTTTTTTATACCCATGAAGAAAGTACCATATTTTCTTGTGTATAAGTCGATTTGTGTATAAGTCGACCCCCGTTTTTCAAGCCAAAAACAACGATATTTTTGAAAGCTTGTGTATAAGTCAACTCCCATGATTGATGATACAAAACAAAACAAAATAGAAGGAATCAAGGACAAGAAACAATAATAAAAGAAGAAGTGATTGGTATTTTGCAAAGATCTGTAAAGGCAATCATTTTTGGCAAGTAAACTTGCCTATTCAAGAAAATAAAATGTTAAATTGTTTATTTGATTTAAGTGAACTTCAGTATAAAGACTGAATCAACACTTCACAATTACGTTTTATTCCGAAAAACGTTTTTAATCAAAGTCTGCCACAAAACAGTCTGCCGCGCCACAAAGCAGATTGCCATTCAACTGCCATGCGGCTTGAATCTTGGAAACTTGTTTGTTGTGGTTCGATAGAGCTGTTATCAACTGGAATGACTTGTTTACAAGTTCAAATGCATAACCTGGATATTATGTTTTTGGTTACATGCTTGATTAGACAGGTCTCGTGTGTTTTGCGCTGCAGCAAATAGTTATTTTCTTTCCAGCTTCAGTTTTTTCACGATGTTCAAACATATATTTTGAATGATGTACATTGCTTGCGAAAAATTCACAAACAGCGAGCACTTCTTGTTCGCGAACTGGCAAATAGATTTTTATCATGATTTTGTTGATCCATTTTTTTCACTCGTGTATTAATCGAGGTGCAATTTTTAGGCTACAAATTTGGTCTGAAAGGGTCGACTTATACACGAGAAAATACGGTATGGGTTTTTCATGGGGTAGTAAAAACACTCGCAACCTCCATGAAAAACCCATGAAATCTCTATGAAACTGAAATGTATAGGAGTCAATTTGTGAAAAATCCATGAAATCACCATGAATTTGAGGGAAATGTAAGAGTCTGACTTTTTCATGGAAAAACACTGAAATATCATAAAAACTCCATGAAACCACCATAAAACTTAATAACGGGTTTTTCAAATACTGAAAGCTTGAAGGAACTGACCTTTTGGTGAATTCCTTGGTGTTCTTGTAATAGCACCAGTCTCAGTTTTTATTCATTTTTATCATTTATCATCACATCTGGGTTCCCATATCTGTTGTACTTGAGGCTTTAGCCTAGCTAGGAGCTATTTTAAAGGCAAGAAGCTAAGCTCGGACTTATTTTTCACTTGGCGTAGTTATTTTGTATACCTCTCCAGTGTTTGAGAATAGTTGCTCCTTCAGAAATATTTGCCAGATGGTTCATTACGATAAGAAGTTGATTACAACAAAATCTACTGCAACGATTGTTAAATTCCACTTCCAACACAAGATAAAAATCAAACATGAGTTAATCATTTACAGCATCAATCACCCAGACAAAAATGGCATCAAATCTGCACTGTTATGGTGTATAAAACTATATAAATTATGCAAAGGGAAAGTTTGGTTTTAAACATCTATGAATTTGGTACAAAGTTAAGCAGCATACACCATACAGTTTGTGGTTAACTTTAATTTATATGTAAGTCAAAGGTCCATCAACAGTGAAGAAAAATGGTGAAAGTGATTCAAGTTTGAGTGATTCAAATGACAGTGACAAAGAGGAAGTCTGTGTTATTCAAGACAGATTTTGCCCACTCGACTGTCACTAATTGACCATGATAGTTATTGGATGGATCTGATGGTTATTTGACAATGATTAAGCTCAATTAAGATGAAACATTGATAAGGATAAGCTCGATATGTGGGATAAATTAGACAAAAATAGAGATTGTAAACCTCTACCAGCTACACAAACGAGCCCTTAGCCAATGTTGATTTGTCTTGGATACTTGCAGATCGTTTCAGTTATACCATTGAAAAGCATTTTCCAGATAAATGTGCCAAATCAAAATCAGCTTTCCAAAAGAATTATCTAGTGAAATTCATGCCCACCTTTCATGGGAAGTTTGTCATGGCCATCAAAAGCAAGTTCAGGAGTTCGTGGTCCGTGAGAAAGTTAGTAATTATCGTTCATGTGAAATTAATGGGCCATGCAAAACTCGTGAGACAGCAAGGTAAGGAATTCATGGCCATAAAAATGATCTTTCATGGGAAAATATCATGGCCCATGAAAAACTTGAGACAGCAAAGTGAGGAACTTCATGGCCCATGAATAAAATGGTTGTCATCTTTCATGGGAAACTCATGGGCCATGAAAGTGTTTCGTTATCATATTCATTGGTCATGAAAAAAAATTATATTTTCATTGGAAATTCATGGTCTTAGATTCATGAAAATTTCTTTCTCTGTTTTCACGGGCGATGAAAATGCTTTTCATGTTTTAAATGCTTTTCATGTTATAAATGAGCACTTTTCATGGGATATTCACAGGAAATTCATGGGATTTTCAGAAAACTGGAGTTCATATTGTTCCAGTCTATACTATTTTTACACTCTACTGTTATGATTTACAAGTATAAAAGTAAAACAAAGAAAAATAAAACACAACTAAATTTAACAATTACAGTTACATCAAAATAAGCTTCAAAAAAATCTATAAAACCTGTAAAATCTACTAGTAGGATTTACTAGTATCAAGTAACAGTGTTGTTTATTAATTGATTTTTTAATGATGTTGTTTATTATTAATGTTATCAGTGGAAGAAGTTATTGATTCACAAGTTTAAAGCTTGGTTATATCTAAGTTTCAGACTACCATTTGATAATTAGTAGAAGCAAATGTTATGAATTATTAAATGAATATTAATGTTTTTCCAGGAAGTGGTGGAATCCAGTTCAGACGAAGATTTGTTTGGGGATAAGAAGAGAGAAGAGGTTTCAACTGAGGAGGAGAATAGTCAGGACGAGGAGCAGCCAAAGAAGGTAACAGGGCCAGGGTGCAAAATAGGAAAAAATTTTGGAGTGCCAACATAATTTTTTTTGGCAGTCCAAAAATAGTGAGATTCTACACTTGCAAGTGATGTCGAATTTTCAAGTTTAAAAAACAATATGCTGCAAACGAACACAAAGTTGGCATGCCATTTCAACTTTTGTTTGGCATTCCAAATATTTTTTGGCCTGCCAGCTCTCCAATTTGGCCTGCCATTTGGTAATTAACATGCCATTATTTCGCACCCTGCTGAAGGGTATCTTAGGTTGATTGATTCAACATTACCTTAAACTCCCATCCCATGATTGTATATTCTGTATTATTTTGTACATAACAGTCTATAAATGCATTTATTGCAATTCTAGTTATTGCAGTTTTAGTTATATTTTATATTTAATATTTCTTTGTCACAATATTGATGTACTAACTGTGCTGTTTTTTAAAAAGATGGCTTGAAAACCTTCATAAAAGTCATTGCCGTTATCTTCGGGGGTGTGCAATTTTACTTGCACAATAGATGTGAAAAAATTTTGATTATTGTTTGCTAAATGTGTTTCTGAATTGTCATTGAACTGCATCATCAGTTCAATGCTTTAGTTGTTGAGTGATTAGTGATAGATTGTGTATATACAGTTAGTTTAACTTAATATGTATTTTGTTTACAAATTTCACAATAATTATCTTAGTTTTAATTCCTGGATATGTTTTAATGTTTCAAAAGCCTGCTGCTGCCCCTCTGGACTTTGCATCTGAGTTGGCTGCTAAACTTGGTGGGAAAATTCCAGTCAAACAAAACAATGATGAAGAGGAGCATGAAGAGAGTGGCGACTGGAGTGATGATGGCCAGCAACAGGTGTCTAAACCCCCTAAAGAAGAACGACCAAGAACTGAAACAACAAAATCAAGGAGTGACAGTCGAGCTAAGGAGAAAAAAGGACATTATCACCATGAAAAACACCATCACCATAGCGACAGGAGCAAGGGTAGCCATGGTCACAGGAGAAAGAGACATGATAGTCGTACTAGCAAGGCCAGCTTGGAGAGCAGTATGAAGAAAGAGGATGGTGAGAAATGGCATCAGTTTTGAGTTAAGAATAGCATATAAATGAGCCTTGGTTTTTATTTGCCAAGTACTGTTATGACCTTTTAGTTTTGTTCTTACTTTATACATTCTCTTCTTTCTTAAATTTGGACCCAATTTGTGTCTCATCAGCACATGACCAGGCTGATTGGCTGGTCCTACATACATCCAAGGAACATATTAAGAATAAAAAATAGCAAACCACAAGACAGTACCATTTCTTAAGATATAAAACAATAAGATTAAGATCTTGAATTAAAGTGTTTTATTCAGTTTATCTGTTCAACATTAACAGCAACTTTTAACATTAAGCTTACTACTGTATACCTAGAAAATGAAGAGTTAACCTAAATTTAGGCACCCAAAATATGTATATTAACTAATTTGGCCAGTTGCC
Source organism: Hydrozoanthus sils (assembly GCA_027575215.2). NCBI lineage: Eukaryota > Metazoa > Cnidaria > Anthozoa > Zoantharia > Hydrozoanthidae > Hydrozoanthus > Hydrozoanthus sils. The sequence continues at coordinate 17,462 of JAOBRD020117521.1, read as the reverse complement.
TATTAAGCAGTATTTAAATTGTAGATTTCTAATTAAGTTAATTTCTAGCTGATTTGTAATATGTCAATCTGAAGTTCAACAATCATTTTTTTTAGATCTTTTTGCTCCACCACCAAACGAGGATGATGGATTGTTTGGTGATGCAGATGGACCCTTCAAGAAAAAAGGGGGGCTGTTCAGTGGCGGAGGGGGCCTTTTTGACAACAATGACCAAGTATGCATTAGATGATATTGGAGTCGGCATTACGGAACCATAATGCCAACTCCAGAAACTTAAAGTTAAAGTTTTAGCTAAACCAATTTTTTTAAAAATTTTTTTATTATATTTTTATATAGACATACTTTTCTAATTATTATTTTTTGGTCTTGTGAGGAACTTGGACTATTTGAAACAATAGTTAGTTTTTGTTATTTAGCACTCACTAATTTACTGTAACATAAATAATGATAATAATAATACATAATAATAGTAATAATAATAACAATGATCGTAACAATATCAATAACAATAATAATGATAATAATATAAATAATAACAAAAACATTGAATTCACATACTTTGATGTTCATGCACAATGCTAAATATTATTACTGTGTGCTAATCAAGCAGGCCAGATTAGGTTCTTGTTCCCTTTAGTGACAAACCACTTTTTGGTACTTGATGCAAGTTCTGTACAAAAATAGCAGGGTAAAATAAGAACTTGACAACCCTTAAGCATAATTTTTAGGACCCATTTCAAAAGTTTCTGACAGATTTTGTTCCAATTTCAGGATGATTTGTTTTCAGAAGATAAAGATGAGGCACCTGAAAATGAAACCCAAAATGACACTGCTAAGGAAGAAGGTACTGTAACCAGTAGGTTTATTATTATGTTTATCAAACCATTAACTTTAGATAACATATCTGCAGGTAAAATAATTTGCTCAGGTGTGATATATGATGACTGTATCTAGGTTTTCTGTATTGTTTAAAAAAGTTTGTTGTACATTCCCTCAACAGTCATCACAAGTCATGCTTACATGTATCCTAGTGTATTTGCTAGTCTATTGCTACTTCTTTTCTGCTAGTTAATTATTGTAAACATAAATACTGGTGCTTTCATTCTAAACTATTCAATCATATACTTATTGTTATAATTATTATTGATATAGATATATTGACAGATAATGAAGAAGACCTTCAAATTAAGCCTCGAGCCAGAAGTACAGCAAGTGGAAGAAAGATTCCTGCTGGAGCTGTGTCCATATTTGGAGGTACAGGAAAACTTAATGTGTGAAATAATGCTCTTTAACTTCCTTTGAAAAAGTAACTGAGTTTTTTGAGTTACAGTTAAGACCCCCAAAGCCCAGTCTTATCCAGTCTCATCTATAGTGCATTTGGTTGTAGTCCAATTCTATACTTTAACTTTTATCTCAACTTTGTGTGTTTGTTTATTTAAAGCAGGGTAGAGGGTGATTGTTTATGAACCATTGGGCTTGATAGAGGAAATTTGATAGATGAGACTTTAATAGCTGCCAAGTAAAGATCTGTATACCTCAATTTTGATTTCTGTATTTTTGCAGATGCTGGCCTGTTTGGATCACCCACAAAAGAGGTAAAATAGAAATTACTTTAATTTTCAAATTCCACCATTTCAACCAGTGGCAGCTTTTATCCAGTTGATAATTAGGTAATTGTGAAGATCTGCTTCACCGGTTACTGACTGTTAGCTGTCTTTTGGCCATCAGATGGTTTTCATTAAGGAAAACTGTTGGCTGTCTTTCCAAGTTCAAATGTTCTTTGAAGTTTGACATATTAACTGATGTATTATCTTTATTCTTACTTTATTTTTGCAAACTGAGTTGGCAGCTGTAGTTACAAGTTAAAACAGAAAAAGTTATCACTATTGTCACAGAGGTCATCATCACATCAGATGATGTTGCATTTCATCCTGTCACAGTTGATACTTGGTGACCATTTGTTCATTTTGTTTAGACTGTACAGGCCACCAGTAATTCAAAACCAGCTGTTGAAAAACAATCAGTTGGAAAGGCCAAGGCACGAGGAGGAGGAGGAGGTTTGTTTGATGATGAGGAAGAAGGTGATCTGTTTGGAAGTACTGCAGGTGAAAGGAAACATTCAGTTAAACAGGGTGAGTTGTTTTAACTGCTTCTTCTTTTTGCTCCCTTTTCTTCCCCACTTTTCCTTCTCTTTCTTTTTCTTTTTTCTTTCCCTTCTCTTCCTTTCCCTTCAATTCCATTCTGTTCCCATCTGTTTCCGTCTCTTCCTTTCCCTTCCATTCTGTTTTCTTCTCTTCCCGGCCCTCTACCGCCCCCCTCTTTTCCTTCCCCAAGTTTAACAGTTGTAGGCATCTTGTTTTCCCTTGTGTTAATGGGCAGTTTTATGATCAAAACATTGTTTGTTCAAAACAAAGTGGTTTGATCCTTGGTCACAATTAAGTTAAGTTGGAAGAGAATTCTTTTTATCTTTTGACTGGATACAGACATTTAACTTTTTGTTTGAAAAGAGAACTCTTGATGCATTTCGAAAGAGAAGAATTATGTAGAGAGTAAGCATTAAACTCCATTTTTAAGACTGAGCTTAAAGGATGTTTTGTTGTATGTTGATGTCACCAGAATCTGGGAAGCCACCCCAAAGAAAGGAGACAAAGAAAGTGGATCTGTTTGGTGGAGATGATGGAGATGATGAAGAGGGTGATTTGTTTGCTGATAAACCGCTTGCCACACCCAAGGAGGTAGCTCAACCAGAGCAGAAGAAGAAAAAGGTTTGATTCATATACATTAGTTTGTCTCTCCTCTGGGATCTACATGCATACAGTAAATGACCTGGTGTTGAATAAAACGTACGGTAAAACCAGAGTTATAAGCATCTGGAATTCCTTTCCAAGTCCTAGAATGTATTTGTCTCTCTAGAAGTCCTGGACAAAGTCCCAGAGTATTATGTTTGTACCTGAGTAACTGATTTCCTTAAACCGTTGAGCCACTTTCTTGGATGATTGTGACAACCCAAGTACAATCATTTGATTCCAAAATATCTTTGCATCCCTACTATAGAAAAAATTTGCCATTCCTGCAAGAGGGGAGAGCAAAGGAAGGTAGGGGGTGGAGTTAACAAACCAGTTGGTTTAACCAAAAGAAATAGAAATTCCTCAGAAGAGGGTGGCCCTGAAGTTTTTCCTTCTGTTGTTGATAGTTCTTCTAGTAGAGGTATTGCCATATCTGAGCCAGTAGTATGGCCAACTATTCTGATTGAGCATAATGAAGCAAGTTTTAGATCAATAGCTTGACTGGCAGATAGTTTGGTATACTTGACTTAAAATACAATGGCTGTCTCCTTGAGTGACACATTTTACCCAACTTCTTCCAGCCACTCAGCTGTATAAATGAATACCAGTTTCAGCTGGGGGCTAACTTCTGACAGTTTAGTGTCCTGTCCAGGGAGGTCATTGACTCTCATCCAGGACACTAGAATAAGCATCAGCCTGATAAGCCTCACAGGCTGAAAAAAAGGTTTAACTTGTTATAACAAGAGTTAACAGAGCTTTGGTGTATTTGCAAAAGTTTTTATTTTGCCATCCAACAAAGTAACAATCCAAGATAGTGACAGTCATTTATGATGTTCGTTGGTGCTTTGGAGTATATTTTCTCAATCTTTTCACTACTCCCCACCTTTTATGTCAGCTAAACAAAATGGTTTCAAGGTTGCATCCTGAAGAGACTCGGGCAAGCCTCACAAACTTTCCATTTTCGAAATTGATTGCGATAATCTTGTTTATAATTATTACTAACTTTTATTTTTTATCTCACTACAGTTACCAGCAGGAGCTGTGTCAATATTTGGTAGCTCACCACCCCCACTGTTCGGCTCAGCTAGTAGCGACAAGGTACTACAATTATATCTATCAGCTCTATACCTATATACTTTGTGTTATCTGTGCTGTTCAGGATAAAAGCATGTTGTAACACTTAAAACTGCAGTGTTGAATATTTGCTCACTCACAGCAGCAACTCCTTGATTGAAGGGGTCAAACCAGTCACAAATTTTTCCTAAGGGTTTTGAAAAGAAATTTTGGTTCAAAAGGGAAAAAACTTTGAACTTAGTCACTTAAAGTGGGCACTGAAACTGTATACAATTTCTTTTTCACTGTTTACTTAGCATGTTGTAAAGTTGTTCTTAAGGTGTGTTTTAAATGGCAAAAGCAAAAAGGGTATCTGTGTATAATCAGGAAGTATATCCTTTGTTTAGGCTGAGGAACCAGACATCCCAGAGCCCAAGACAGAATCCAAACCAACTCACTCTGTTTCTCAAGTATCAAAACCCAAAACAGGGGAAGGAGGGTTATTCAGTGATGACAGCGAAGAAGGAGGAAGCTTGTTTGGGTCACCTCCCAAGCCATCATCTGAATCCCAACCAAAGAGCAGACAAAAGTCAAAGACAACAATCAGTTTGTTTGATGATGATGAACAAGATGAAGAGGATTTCTTTGCAGCACCTTCTGCAAAATCTAAAAGGTTCTTAAATTGTAAAGTAGACACTGCATGGCATGGCATGTTTGCATTTTGAGGTTGTATAAATTATTTGTTGTTGTCTAAGAACTTTTTATAATGCACAGGCCGAGCACATCATGCTATACCATAACATTCCACAGCACACCATGCATGCTATACCATATCCTTGAACAGCACACCATGCTATACCATAACACGCACAGCACACCATGCTATACCATAACATTCCTAAGCACACCATGCTATATCATAACATTCCACAGCACACCATACTATACCATATCCTTGGACAGCACACCATGCTATACCATAACACACACAGCACACCATGCTATACCATAACATTCCACAGCACACCTTACTATACCATAACATTCCACAGCACACCTT
>JAOBRD020117520.1:27487-44036 GCA_027575215.2 Hydrozoanthus sils | reverse complement strand
GATAACAATAAGGATAACGATAGCGATAACGATAGCAATAACGATGGCGATAACGATAACAATAAATACAGCGATAATGATAACGATAACAATAACGATGGCGATAACGATAGCGATAGCGATAATGATAACAATAACGATGGCGATACAATATCAATAACGATAGCAATAACTATGGTCATAACGATAACAATAACGATAACGATAGCAATAACGATGGCCATAACGATAACAATAACAATGGCGATAACGATAACGAAAGCGATAACGATAACAATAATGATTGCGATAACGATAACGATAACGATGGCGATGACGATAACATTAACGATGGCGATAACGATAACGATAGCAATAGCGATAACAACGATGGCGATAACGATAACAATAACGATTGCAATAACGATAACAATAACGATGGCGAAAACAATAGCGATAATGTTAACAATAACGATAGCGATAACCATAACGATAACGATAACGATAACAATAACGATGGCGATAACGATAACGATAGCGATAACATTAACGATAGCGATAACGATAACAATAACGATAACGATAACGATAACGATGACAATAACGATGGCGATAACGATGACAATAACGATAACGATAACGATAACGTAGCGATAACAATAACGATGGCGATAACGATAACAATGACGATAGCGATAGCAATAGCGAAAGCGGCATCGATAGCAATACTGATAATGATAACGGTTCCGATAACGAAAACGTTAGCGATAACGATAGCCGGCAAAAACGACAACGATAGAGATGACGATAACGATTGCGACACTGATTGATTACGAAAGCGACACTGATAATGATAGTAAGTCCGATAACGATATTGATAATGAATCATAGAATGGAAAAAAATAGAGTTCAATAGAGTTGAGTAGAAAAGAAAAGAATAAAATATATTAAAATAGAACAGAATAGAAAATATAAGAATGGAATAGAAAAAATAAAATGGAAAAGAATAGAAAAGTTAGAATATGGAAATTAATTGAAATAATAGAATGAATGGAATGGAATAGAACTGAATACAGAACGGAATAGAAAAGAATGAAATACAATGCAATGCAATAGAACATAACATAACAGAACTCAACTGAACTGACCTGAACTAAAAAGAACAGACAAATTAAGACACAAAAGAGCAGAAAAGGACATGATGCGACACTATATACAGCAGATAACAAACCAATGGAAAGTACGATACAGTAAAAAAAATACAATATAATGAAACAAAATTCACTACCAAACAATACAAAGAAAAACAAAAGCATACCATTGAATTCAAAGAACAAATGAATTAGTTTCGTCTTGGTTATTTAAAAAAATCATATTCAAAAGTTATCCTCTAAATCGTTTAGTCCTACTACTTACATTCACGTTGATATGATCCTTTGTTTCACTTTTATAAATGTACGAACACGGTCTCCATAGCTAACCAATTTATAACTAAGAAGTCACGGGGTATTGCATGTATTAATTTGATCATTTAGATACCAAAACATAAAGACATCAAAACGAAAACCAATTTGATTTGAGAATTCATTCAACCGTGGTAACTCAGCTATTGATTTTAAACATAACCTTTCTGGTAAAATATAACCTTTCAGATCGTTTTTCCTTTTCAGGTTTCAAAAGTAAAGCTGCCAAGTTAAATGATAAAGTCGTGACGAAACACAAACACGTTTGATTGGAGAAATCCTTTGGCCTTGCCACCTATAACCTGGATTGACCAGTCATTCAAATCAAAGTTTTACAGCTTTAACCTCGTTCTTGTTCGATTTTTGAAAGTCAGAGCTACCATGCATGTTAAATATGTCAACAAAATATCGATACCTGGTCTCTTTGACATATTTATAATTGTATTGTAACATGTGATTGCATTTTAAAGTTTAAAGCAAGTATAATGTCTTAACAAGGTGGTTAATGGACAGCAATGAAATATTAAGATTTATATGTATATCTTATCGGAGTTCCAATCAACGAAAGCAATGACCATAATCTTAGAAGTTGCTTGAAATCACCTTTCTCTGTATAGCATTTCGTTTAATAAAATTAAAAGCTTATCACAGAAGGCTCTCAGCGTTGTATAGACTAGCGACAATACAATAAATATCAAAGAAAAACTAATTCTGTCTTTCCTTTCATAATGTCTTTAATGAAGCATTTATTTACTTGGACCCTCGGAAAGCAGTAGATCTTGCAGTGGCTTCATTGCTGATGTTTTAGGCTTTTACTGTAAAAACCTGTAACTTTGAGTCTAGAGATGAATAGTAGTATGCAATGTTCGTTTGATTAAAAAAAAATAAGAAAATAATTTAAAACGAAAAACAAGGTTAATATAAGACAAGTCACACGTGGGACACTGAACAGCATCAAATATAAAATGTGTTTTTTAGGTTTCCTGGTTAGTATGATTTAGACCATTTTGCTCTTCTATCTTTTTCAGGACATTTAACATTTTTTGTCTTCTTCTATTTCAAATCCCCAAAAGTTGCCCATTACCCGAATTTATTCATATTTCGTAATCTCTTTCGCACATTGCCTTTAAAGACAAGCGTTGTATAGTTCGTCCAAATTAAAACAGCTTGGTTCATTTGTTTTCATAGTGTATAAGAGTTTTTACTACTGTATAAAAGGAAAAAAATTCCAGGCAGGTGAGTAGCCAAAAATAGTTGTGACTGAGGCAATGTCAGTGATTATGGGTGCATGGTTGCGATGGCTATGTTTAACCACAATGTTCGTTGGAATCGTGTACTGTTTGACAATTTTCGTATTGTAGCGTCAAGGGCAAAAAGGGCTTTCCGTGTTTATTCCCCCATTAACCGATCCCGCCAGTAAGCAATGACCCTAAACGTTTGGCTATCACAACCTTTTGAAACGAACTAAAAATAAAACCCAAATCATCCAGCTATAAGCTTTTGATTCGTAATCCTATCATGGCTATAGGGTTGCGAGTTCGAACTCCGGTCAGACCACTTTTTCACTTCCCTCGTGCAAGCTAGACACGTTATAATTACTCAATTTTTTCCAGTCGCCTCAGCTGTGTAAATGAGTACCAGTTCTGCTGGGGGCTAACCTGCGGTAGATGTCATCCACTTAACACTACGGAAACCGGACATTAGCGCCAGCCGGCCTAATGGGTCATTTTGCTTGAGAAATGATTTAGTTTTTTAACTTCTGCTGAAGGCTAACCAGCGATGGATTAGTGTCCTGTCCTTTCATCCACTCAACACTACGGAAGCCGAAGATTAGCGCCAGCGAAATGGGCCATTTGCTCGAGAAAGGATTTAGCTTTTTAGCCTCTACTGGGTGCTAACCAGCGTTGGATTAGTGTCTTGTTATCACAACGGAAACCGGAGATTAGCGCCAGCCTAATGGGTCATTTGGCTTGAGAAATGATTTAGTTTTTTAGCTTCTGCTGAAGGCTAACTAGCGATGGGTTAGTGTCCTGTCCTTTCATCCAGTCAACACTACGGAAACCGGAGGTTAGTGCCAGCCTAATGGGCCATTTGGCTCCAGAATGGATTTAGCATCCATCCAGCTATAAGCCCAGACCATTTCTATTACACATTGATCGACTGTTTAAATAGATAAGAACCTCTTTAAGATTTTTGCTATAGCTTAGGCAGGGCGGTAACGAGGTTTTTTTTCTTCTGTGGTCCCAGTTTTTTGGTTATTCATGATCCCAATTATTGCGAACTCTGTGAACCCTGATCCCCAAAATTTATCAGTAGTTTATTTTCATTATTTACAAACTATATAGTTCACAGCATGTTGAGATATCTTCTGCGCATCGCGAAAAGAAAAAAAATTCAAAAACTCATAGTTAAACAACCAAATATGTCAATTTCAAACGTATTCAATAATCTCACTCACAAGAAAAGTAAAATAAGAATCAAGATGTGTGATAAAAGTACAGAACAAAGCAAACAAATAAATTCTTCTATTATTGTTTTTTTTTCTGTGATCTCGAAAATTTTCCGTGATCTCGATCCTTGGCGTGTCAGGGCCCGTGATCCCAGATCCTCAATACCTCGTTACGACCCTGTTTAGGAGTTCTTACAGCTCTTGTTCTTGTATGCATGTGTTTTAAATGTTTGTTTGCGGTTTATCTGAACAACTATACTTAAATGACAACGAAGCCATGTAGCTGTCAAATGGCAGCGCAGTTCTTCTGTTCCATTGCACCGCAGTGCTGTACAACTCCGAAGCGGCTACACAGGGCTAATTTGCCACTCCGCCTAATTTCCTCATTGACAAAACCGTCTCATGGTGGACTGGAAAATAATGTTGGTTACCCCAAATTAAAATAATGGTTTTGGTACGGTTGGACTCTTATTTAAGAAGAGCATCTACATCGCTGTTTCTTGGAAAAAGAATGGTTCAATGAACGTTGTATTTTGATTTATTTTTCTTAGACCAGGGACGGACAGAAGACTCGTGAAATGGCGGCGATGCACAAAAAAACGAGCTAACTTTCTTTTGAAAGCTGTAAATTTCAGCCGTTTTTTGCACTCCAGTATATTTCACCTAAAATTTTAAGACGGAACTGAGTGAAGGCGATTGCGATAAGTCATACAGCACAAAACTATTTACTAAAAGAGATATTCAGATTACGAGATTGGAGACAGCCCGTGCTAATTTGTGACCGGTAACAGAACAAACAGAAGTTCAATCTATTTGGCACTGTTTTTGTTGGTCAAGCTCCCTGGATTAATTGTTACTCAGTTTCTACTTACCAATCAATTAAACTAAACCAAAATATTGTTTTAATAGTGTTTCAAAAAAAAAAAACACTAAAAAAAAGGGTAACTCGCATCCAATATTTTTATTTAGTATTTAGCAATGCAACGGATATCCATTTTCGCGCGCTCTGATTTGGCTCCGTAATGCATCGATCAAACCGAAGATTAAACATCCCCCCGAGCAACCCCCGGCCATTTGACCAGCTTCATGCCCACGGGGGCGGGAGTTTGACACCAGGATGTGTCCCGGGGGTCGGGCATTTGAACGTAAAGGAGGGGGAGGGACGAGCATTTGAACAAAACAGAAATACCTGATCGAACGATTCGACCAAAGCATTTCTCAAACAAAATACCTTTTAAGCACGTACCTGTGAGAAAATAAAGGTTTATCTTGTTTTATACATATTTTAATAGTTGCAGAACGTTTTAAATAAAATAAAATATAACAACGAATCGTCGCATTGTAAAGTACAAAGAAACGAGAAGTCCAGGCATTTTTTCAATTTCAGTCCCGGGGGTGGGGGCATTTGATCACAAATCCATCATAAATGTTGGGGCATTTGATCGGCAATCATTTGTCCCGGGGATGGGGAACTGACCATAAAAATTTCTAAAGTTCAAATGCCCGGGGGGTTGTTTAAGCTTCGATTTGATCGATGCATAACTTGCTATATCCAAGACTGTTGATTTTGAAGCGGTTGTAAGAATGGCGTCGCATTTCTCGTCAGTAACAGTATTGAACGAAGCCGTTACAAAAAATACGAAGGAGGAACCAATTTTGCTTTTTCTGTTTTAAATGGTAACAACAGCACTCTTAAAAGTAAAACTTACCGGGCGCGTATTAGAAACATCTAAAAAGGTTTACTTAGTATTATTTGTTAACGATTAACAGGAAAGGGGTATAACTGCGCTTAGCTTACCCCTGTCTGTGAGGGCCAGGCTGTTGACTTCTGATTAGTAGTTGCAGCAGCTGTAACTGGCTACAAAATAAAAAGTGTGGCTGAAATTGTTATAACTGATTCAATGATGGGCGTAGCGGAGCTCCAAAGGTCCTGTGCATTCATGCTCAGGCTAAATTGATCCAGTGCGAGACCGTTTTCATATTAACGTGTCAGACTTCTTTAGGAATAAAGTGAGTTTTTAAACCAATGTTCTGGTGAGTACTAAAACGACCTCAGTGTCAGTGAATTGCGTTGGATATATACCGAGACGCGAAACACCCATCACTAATCACTACTTTTTTGTTTTTTAATAAAATTTAGTAAGCTAACTGGAAGATCATTCTTCGAATTTAGTGTAGTAAGTTTAACCTTTTTATTAAAACTCCATTTATTAAAACAAGTCACATGCCCTACTGCCAGCAACGAACGCATTCCACGGTATTGCACGGGAGAACACTAAATAACTACTCTTTATTTTCTTAGGCGCGCGAGCGTGCAAACGAAACGAATCCTGCATTCTGACTGGTTCCCTGAACTGCCGGAACTTTCCGATTTGCCTGTGGTGAATCTGAACAAACGTCTTTTTACCAAAAACGACACGACAATGCAAGGAAATATAAAAACAATATTTGCAGGCCGGGGGTCCGTATTGAGAAAACTGTGCCCTCGGTCTACGGCTTCGGTCCTTGCGCAAGACCTCTGGCACAGTTTTTCTCAATACTGAACTCCGGCCGGTAAATATCACACATATATCTTATACCCCGACATTAACAACGTAAAACCACGAGCAAACAATTACTGGAAAGAACGTACAAATTGAACCAATGAAGATTAACATTTTTCTAAGACATGTGGTAAACTCGTTTTTCAAGCTTCATTACAACGATGAGCTCAGGGGGCGCACGAATGAAAAACACTGACCCCATTGACACTGTCTCTCGAGCTATCTCGGAATACTCCCGAATCACTCGAGTTATCTAGAACTTGCGGTTTGAGCCCACATGAAATTCGGGGCACTCCAGCTGTACTCCAGCTCATGCAAGTATAAATGGGATCATTGCCTTACAAGTAAGGACGTTTTTGTCTGCCTTGTTTAGCTTTTAAAAGCAACATCTAAAGTTCTCTACGTTCTAACACATTAAGGCGAGTTTAACGAGTCTCAAAAATTATTTTAGTTGTCCGCTCTTGTTACACATTTTTTTTTGCTTATCGTTCATGGGTTGACTTCACAAGACTGTTTCCCGGGTCACAAAGGAAACAGGTGACGCCGAATTTAGATCCATTCGTTCAACAATGCTCAGAAGCTTTCGCTCAAGGACTGTTGGTCTTCTTCTTCTTCACCACCGTCATCGTCGCCACCTGGAAATAAAGAGAGAAACGATTAAATTTTCTCACTCCTGCACGGTTTGTTTATCAAAATGTCTTCTCATTACATCATAAATTTAAAATAAGTTGATCAGTTTTGACGATATGCAAATCCCTCTTCATTCACTGGTTATAAATCAAGGACTTTCCGGGACTTTTCAAAACTTAAAGGACTTTTCCAGGACTTAAAAAAAAATCTACACAAGTTAAAGGACTTTTCCAGGACTTTTCAAAGATCATCCAAGAAACTTAAAGGCTTTTCCAGGACTTTCCAAAGATCATCCAAGAAACTTAAAGGGTTTCTCCAGGACTGTCCAAAGATAACCCACGAAACTTAAAGGGCTTTTCCAGAACTTTTCAAAGGTCATCGACGCAACTTAAAAGGCATTTCCTGGGCTTTCCAAAGATCTTTCATGCAACGTAAAGGACTTTTTCAGGGCTCTTCAAAGATCAGCCACGAAAAATAAAGGGCTTTTTCAGGACTTTTCAAAGATCAGCCACGAAACTTAAAGAGCTTTTGCAGGACTTTCCAAAGATCATCCACGAAACCTAAAAGGGCTTTTCCAGACTTTCCAGCACTTTTAAAAAACTGAAACAGATATAACCGCTGACAAAATATATCTTTGACACAATACGCCTTATGTTTTAGCTCCATCGCCTTTATATAGGTGTGGGGAAGGGGGAGGGGGATCGAGGGCTTGTTAGTAGAGGGAGGCTTATTAGAGCCTATACGGTATTTGAAGCTGACACAAACCTGCATTATGGCTGCCAGTGCTTCCTTCCGCCTGTAAAGTAAAACAAAAAAAAGAACATTGGCGAATCTTTAAAAAATCAGGTAAACTTTTGTCAATGTGTAAATGGAAATCTCATTTCTTTGAATCCTCCCAATACGTTAATTATCAAAACAACTAAACTTAGCACAACGTTTTGAATAAATGGTGAAAGCATAACTGGAGTTTTTATTCCCCTCTGAAACCGTTATCTTTTCTTTACTTTATTGAAATGACTTTGCAACATGAACTACAACCTCTTGTATCATCATCCTTCGGCTCCACTGGCCAGGATTACCTCGACCTCTTATATTTTTATTTACCGATTCAGCCTCTTGAACGAAGATTAATGGCTGCGATCAACGGCTTAATGAACATGTCCAGGAACGGTGTGGCGAAAGAAGGCCGCACAAATGTTTAACCCTCGACAAAGCCGGAGCCCCACGCTTTGTATTCAAAGATCTAGGCCCAGTTGTTCAAAATACGATTAGCCCTAATCCAGGGTTAATTACCATGACAACCAATAGGTTTTGTTAAGAGTTAATCCTGGTTTAAAGTTAATCGGCTTTTGAACAACCGGCCCCAGACCTACAGAGCCAAGCTCGCACACTTATAGTTTTACTAGGCTCTATAAATTGATTCTACATGAAATGTGTGAACCAATACGGTGCGCTCTATACAATTCTCCTGGCTACAACCACCACGAGAAACTGGAAAAACTGGTAATACAATACTTTAACTTGCTTATGCTCAGTTTTCTTTTCGCCACACGCTATGCATTTTAGCATGGCAACCAATAGTTACTGCGGCATTTAGGAAATCATTAACTTAACCTACTACACGTTGTGCCCATTCTTCGAAACCAGGGCCGGGTTGTTAAAAGACCAATTAGCTCTTACCTAGAGTTAGGATTTTAATCCCTGCTCGTGTTTCTTACAATCTGTTAACTGAAAGATGAAGGTAAAAGTGATGCATTTGTATAGCGCCTTTCCTACATGAATGCTTAAAGGCGCTTTACAGTGATCAGTTTACACCCAACGGACCGGAAGCATATATAGGCACCTCAAACAGCTGCTTCAAAGCGACTTATTTTACCGACCCCGGAAGCATGGAAAGCTGAGTGGCCTTTAGCGGGAGAGAAGGTCGCCCAAACATTCAATCCTCAACCTGGCGGGGGATCGATCCGAGAGGCAGAGATCTTATCACTGTGCCAACCCCTCCGCTTGTAAACTGACTTGGCATGGAAATTTGTGGTTAACATGTTTTTTATTGTTTAAAATTCTGCCCACAACTCAACATTTTACCTCTTCTTCATCGTCATCTCCATCATCTACCTCCATTTCCTCCCGTTCTTCTTCATCTTCTTCTTCATCGTCCTCATTTACCTGGGATAGAATCTCTTGGCCCTGAATATCTCTATTCTTGAGGTTGCCTACCCAGAATGCCTCGTGACACTTGTTGAGGGCAAGCATGGCCTTAACTCGAAATACGAACGTCTCCAGACACTTTTTCATCGCAGGAACGTGATTAGTGAGGGAAATATCTTTGGCAACCTGTTTAGGGAGACAGACCTGTATGTAAATAAGGGTGCGAGGATAAACGCTGATTTTTAGAACTAGCAAGTTGGCTATTACAATTCTGGCGCTTACTACTCTGGCTATTACAATTCTGGCTGTTACAATTCTTGGAATCTTTGCGACTGATTAACTTAGAGTTGTTATTTCTAATAAAAAGATAAACAATGTGATGAACACTGACACGAGCCTTATCTGCTTTCTTGAGCAAACAAATCTGGAACCAAAGTTATGCAATTGTTATATACCTAGACTTTCACTCAACAAAATGAGTACTGTGATTTGTTGATTCTTGGTCACGTGCCCCTGATCAAATTCAAATGTATCCCGACCAGGATACAATTGCGCAATTGTTGCCCGCGCGCCGAACACTTCACCGACAAAATCTCAATAAAAGGGAAAGTCTAAATATATAACAACGCACTTAATGTGTAGTCCCTCGGGAAACAAGTTAATTACATAGGTACTCTCAGGAAAACAAACCTAACTGTTTCCCTGGGGACTATACATTAAGTGTATTCTATTCTTTCGTACATAGCTACAGATACAGATTAACTACGCAATACGCGTTGAAAAAATATATGGCCACTAAAACTTGTGTTCAGGCTACAAAATTTTTGCCTCTAGTTAGCCAGCTGTCTAATTGAAAAAAAAAAAAAGTTAAATTCAAGCTTTGCGTACCAAATTATACGAACAAGCAAGGAAATAGAAGCTGAAATCTAGTTCTAGCAATTAACTAACTTCAACAAAATAAAAAATATTGTCTATCCTATTTGCTGTGCGCAAAATTTAATTTGAGAAAATGTTAAAAATATCTCTATATACTTTACTGAAGTTTTTCGTTTGGCATCAAACGAGCGAGTTTTACACCAATACGGTAAAATGACGAAGGAAAATTATTATTCACAAAACTTTGTTCAAATGACTTACTCAAGTGTAAGCTGCCATTCGTTAAAAGAACTAGTCTTCGAACTCACTACTAAGTGTTCAACTTGAACCAGTTCCTATGTACTGTGGCAACGGGCTTATCATTATTATTATTACATTTTTGGGGTGGGGGGGGTAAACTTAGTAGTCCCTGCCAAGACCTGACTGTAGTTTCTGTCGGGAGAGTAGCTGATTTCTCAAACTACAATCCCAAACATCTGATAATAGCCACGTAGTAAGAGCAGGGAACGCACGTTACAATTGTAGGAAGAGCTCATTACAGGAAAGATGAGAAACTAAACTACATTTTAACTTTGAACTGCAAACCAAGACCACATAATTAGTCAGAAAACTTTGTTCAAACGACTTACTAAAGTCTATGGTGCCGATCATTAAAAGAACTATTCTTCGAGCTCACTACTAAGTGTTTAACTTGAACCAGTTCCTATTTACTGTGACAACGGGCTTTTTTTCTGGGGGGGTGGGGGGCAAATACGCCAAATAGTGTATTGCTAAATTCTCCCAACTAGAATCCATATTTTTCTCTTACCAGTTCAGGGGAATTTTGCTTTTCAGCCTCGGTAGTTTTCTATTATTAATCAATTTTCATTTTCTCATCACCAATAGTCTTATTTTGCATGCATTATGTAAGGAGAAGTTAGTTGTTGACAAACTGGTTGGGGCTGAAAGGGTGAAGTGAAAAGATTAAGCAAGACAAATACTTCGGCAGGGAAGGTGATGATGACTGTGAATTGACTGACCGACCTTTGAATGGCCACAGATATGATGCAGACATCTTGTACTCTGCTGAAGATTTTTCAAAAGTCCGTGAACATCATCCTGTTCAAGATAAAAACGTTTCATTGTTTCTTTTCAAGGAATCAAGTTTGATTCATTAACAATAATAACAAACACACAAACTCGCCAAGTTCAGACGAGAAACCGTACTGGCGCCCGTCACCCTCGTAAGCAAAACAACGATACAAACCAAGTTTCACCACGTGTTGCAACGTGTAACATCAAAAGTTGAAACTCGTTCGGGAACGTTAATTGGCTTGCGCAGCGCAGCATAACGAGACCGAGCGAGACAAGTTTCATTGATGTTAAACTCTTATTTTTATTGCAACTTCCATCGTTATGGCTGTTGCAGAAGTAGAAAGCGGTTCTACTTTTCGTGAAACTGTCTCGCAACGGAAATTTAAGAAATTTTCACGAAACCGACTATGTTACCATCTGAAACTGGTTCGCATCGTTGTTGTGCACAGGTCTCAGCTAAAAGTTTCAACGTTGTAACAGCGGCTTCAGTATCGCATGCTATCTAATACAGACTACACCAAAACCTACCCACCTTGTGAGTTCTCAACAACTGATCCAGTAACGGCATGCCAAGCTTCATAAATATCTCTATAAACAAGCGGCCATACTGAAAAGATAATGGGTATTAATAAATTTTCATCCTCAATATTTGAGTTTCTCGCGTTCTGATTGGTTACTCAATCTCGTTTATCAGCTCATATACCGAATTGACTTTATATGGTAACTAACTGTGTAGTGTTGCAAAGCTGATATGTTGGTTTTGCATAATTTTTAGCTGATCGATAGGTTTGAAAAACTCAAGAAACTTAACCCTATCCAGACTTGGAGGTGGGGGGGGGGCATACTGAAAAGGTAATGGGTGTTATTAAATTTAAATTTTCAACCTCGAGTATTGTGTTTCTCGCGTTCTGATTGAGTGGCTCGATCATGGTTATCAGCTCATACACCGAATTGACCATATATGGAAAGTGACTGTGTAGTTATTCCATTCGCGCTGTTGGAAATGATATAATTTATAGCCAACTCGCTACGCTCCTCTTGGCTATCTACCATATCATATTCAATGCGCGCTCTTGGAAAAATTGTTGAATGTCAGTTGTTTTTATATTTTATGCGTGTGGCATGACCTTAGAAACAACACTTTGCTGTTTTTCTCCAAGTTTTGCAGTTTTTAAGTCCCGCTTTCAAAGCGCCACCAACACATTGGCAATTGATCACAAATCAATGTACATACCAAACTTTAAAAAAAGTCGAAAATCGGCAACCAGTTTAGAATAAAGACTTTTACCTTTAGGGCTGACCCCAGCACTGGACGGGCATCAAATGCCTTGGAAGGGAAATACATAAGTTTGCAGTTAATCACATTTAGCAACGCGAAGCTAAGATTCACGACTTAACACGTTAACATCGAATGAATTACTAAAAGATGAAAAAACGAACGGTTTAACAACATAGAAAAAAAAACTGTCTTTGAAAAGTGTAACCCATAAAACTGTTGATCTGAAGTATTTTTACCTTGACTAAATTGATTAAAACATGAAATATCCTAACGGATATGTTTAAGCTTGATAATCTGCTTCTCTGAATCTGCAAAAGAAGAAAAGTTGACGTGAAAAAATGATTTTACGCTAGTGAAATCTGAAACTTGTACCGATCGACTGGTCCATGTAAATGTAGCCTAAATAGGATACTTTGTAGATGTACCGTCGATCGTTCTATTTTTTAGCCCAAGCGCAGATAATGAAACAATTCTGTGACAGACAAACTGTGACAGACTCTCAGTTGCAATTTTGCTTCCCAAGCCATTCAGTCTTGCATTTTGCGGGGCCATTAGTTTTGCATTTTGCTGGGCCATTGAGTTTTACATTTTGCTGGGCCATTTAGAGGTTTAATTTTTTTCTGGGATATTAAGTTTTAAATATTACGAGCCAACTAGGCTAACAAATTCTTAACGTCTAGCCCAGTAACCGGATGTACAAACGTGTGTACGTAAAAATGTAAGTCTTGTATTGACTAAAACTACTTTTACCTCATCAGAGTCAGTCCTCTTCAAAGGCGAGCACTGGGATTTTTTTAGGTGAGAGACCAGTTCCTCCATCATGATTTTGTAATACGACGGCAAAGTCGATCTGAAATAGCATCAATATAATATGAATAAGTCACTGAGTTGAAATCTTTGATTTTCGAAAAAAATATATTTCACAAATCTTTCTTAGTTTTTTCAAAGGTTCGTTCAGAAGGCTGCAATAAACTTAGGCCAACCAAATATAAAAGCAAAAAGAAAGTAGATCCTGTGCGTACCTCACGCATGCTGTTTTTGGCGCGTATTTTCCCGCCAATTTAAGTGAAATGTGTGACTGAGAATTTTATTGACACGTTGCGCGGTGCCTTTCCTCGTACAAACAGGTAGTTGAATGGAACATATCTTACCCCTAATTTGTTTCTCTTTTACTACACTTTAAGGAAATTAGTTCTGTTATTTCCGAAAAAAGAAACAGCAACCAAAAACTTAACAGGAAGAGGTGCGTTTGTGTGTGGTAAGTTGCTAAAACCTAAATATTGAAGCAAATGTAGATGAACTGGTGAACAAAAACTTAAGCTTTATTTCTGGCGTGTTCTCTGTACATTCAAAAGAACACTCCAGATTTAAACAGAAACTTTAAAACGAAAATCTACGAGACTCCAACGAATTTCAGTTACGGTATTTAGTTTTCAAAATTATTGGTACTATAGTTATTGTTAACATTATTATTACTGTTATTATTATTATTATTATTATTATTATTATTATTATTATTATTATTATTATTATTATTGATAATATTATTAAATTTGTCAAAGGTGGTGGCAGTGACTACGGTATATACCTCTCTTAACGGGTGTGAGCTCATTACCGTAATTTACAGATTTGAGTTTTTCCAATCTTATGGCTCAAGCTTGAAACAAAAAGAGAAAGAAGATAAAACTGGGGAGCTATGGTTTGAGATACGGACAATGCGACGGGGTAAAAGAAATATGTAGAGATAAAAAGCTTGATCAGTTAGAGCCCAAAAAGCTATACCACACAGAACAGTGGCAGTTTTCCATACTTTGTTAACGTTGGGTAAGAGAGGCTGTCTTTTTTTTCTTCAATCAGCTCAGCAACAGCTCCCGTAGAGATCTCCTCCAGGGCTGCAAGCACATCTTCAGAATACGACAAGTGCAACCTACAACAGAACGATTTGGTCACGTGCTTTTCCTCGTAGTGTCTTATTTGTTTTACTTTGACGTCTCGCCTGTAATATTATCGAGACTTCTAAATAGGTAAATACTCTCATTTAAATAGGTTTGTGTGGGTGCATGTATAGGTGTGTTTTATATGTGCGGATTTATATATGTATGCGTATATGTATGTATACATGTATATCTAACCGTCTGTATGTGCGCCCAAGCGTGTGTGCTTGATACGTGTGTATTAAATGCTGGTATACCACTTTTAAAAACTATAAAATGTGCTTATCCTCTTACCTGAGAAGATGCTGAATAGCTTCATTAAACTTGGTTCCGTGATCCTTTTCACCGTTGCTTTTAATCCAATCTTGCTTCAAAAATTTGCCACTTAACTCGGCTGTGAAAACCACAATAGCCATTTTTTTTTTATAAAATTTGCAAAACAATTCATTATGGTACTGAGTAAAGTGTAATTAAACTATGGTATGTATTGACTCTAGGAATGTAGAGAACCTCTTCCTTGAGATCAAGTTATTATTAAATGTGCTAGAGAAGGGTGAGGCGAGTTGCTGCCGGTCGCACAACATATTGACTTAACTTAAAAGATCAGTGCTAGGAGATTATAACTCAGGAGGGTAGTGATAGGATGCCCGCATGGTGTTATGCATTGGTTAGGAGGGTGAGGTGAAATTGGGTCCGGTACATATAGATTTGTGGGGAAGGGGAGAGGCCGTGCTAGAAACTTGGATTTGAGGGGGTAGGGCAAAACCTTTGCTTTAACAAACATATTAGGTAAGTTGAGGGATGGGGACGACCCATGTCTTATGGATTTGATTCGGAAGAGTAACCTGGGGAGAAGCTTTGCTATAAACAATGATTTTGAAGGGTAGTCTAGGTAACCGCTTTTGATAAAACTGTTTAACTACTACTGCTGTATTTCAGGATACCAAGAACCATTGCACAACTTCTAAAGCCATACTTTCAAAATTTCAATGAAATCAAATTCCATTATTAAATTGAAAGAGATTATTCATCGTGGATGAAGATACACAGTAAAATTGTTCAGTTGTCTCATGGTGTGGGTTGTTTAGGACTGTGACGATTCGACTGCTTACTGCTAGTCTTCAGGGGATGGGTAGGGTGTGATCTTGTTCCAAGAACTGGCTTGCAACCGTGCACAAACATCAGACACGTGGCAGATCCTTTCAAGATACCGCGCGCATTTCACAACGCGCCGATCCGACGCCTATTAAAGCGAACAAGATCACAGTCTACACATCGCCTGGAGAAGACTGGTAGTAAGCAGTCCAAATGTCGCGGTTCTCAACGATACACGTCGTGAGATAACTGAACAATTTTAATAAGTAAATTCTCTAATTCTTCATTAGTATTTTATGTATTAACTTATTATAATTTTTGACGATCAATTTGATTCAGGTAATTAGAAAGAAGAATTCGCTTCTAGTACCTATGGAGGAGTCCATTTGTCCGTCACCCCTTTCATTAACTGCAACTAACAGTTTTGTCAGCGCAACTGCTGTGCTCAAGTCAAGTATTGTTGTTGAGAACTGTTCGAGGTACTGGTGTCCTTGCCTAGACAAAATACAAAAATGTAAGAAAGGCAACTCTTAATAAACCTACATTAGTAGTATAGTAGGGATGGAATTAGCCGTATTTTTGCGGTACCTGAATAAATTATCTTTGGGATGACGTCATAGCTAATGAATAAAATGCGGCGGGATTATCACTTTTGTGTTGAAACTCATGAATAAAATGCGGTGCCTGCATAATTATCTTTTGCTGTGTAAATGATTTTAAACGGTCGTTTTTCTAAAATGGCGCCAAACACATTAATTATGCAAAACAGCAACGGTTTTTCGTTCGTCGTTATTAGTTCGTGTATAAACGCATTGTTTTAAATCATGACATCCTGCTTCTATTTTTATCTCGGATAAGACGCTATTAAGCTAGCAGTGTTGTCGTTTCCCAGTTCCAAAACTGTAGAAATTGTAAACAAGTTTTAAGAAAAGATAGCAAGTCTTAGAGCTTATGCAAATCCAGGAAAGAAATAAACGGCAGTGATGAAGAAACATTAGATAAGTAAATCCCCTATTGTATTTATTCATTTACTATGCGAAATCGCGCCGACAGCTGTCAAAAACAAAACAATGGACCGA
>JAOBRD020117520.1:0-27387 GCA_027575215.2 Hydrozoanthus sils | reverse complement strand
GAATTGAATTCAATTCAATTCAATTCTTGAATTGGAAGCCAGTGGAGATCAACGAGTAAAGGAGTTATCGTGTGTCTGTCATGTTATGGTGTACACCGGGCCGAGTGCTTCTCTATATTCTCTCATGCTCTCTCAACATCCCAAGTGCATCGATAACACGATAAACATCAATTATTTCTTTTAGTACATTTAAAGTGCTTGAAAGTGCAAAAAAAGGCAACCTTACCTCACGATTGTCCAGATGCACGGCAAAACGTGCGTCTATCGAGTTATAAATGCACGCTCAACGTGCGAAAACGGTCTATTTATGTTTTTATAAATTAAGGCAAACATAACGCGCGTTTTGATTGGCTGTTGTGCTGCACTCTAAATTGAATAGAGTGCATCTGCATAAAAGTCATCCTCAGATTTATCGGCTGCTTATCTGTTTCATTTTATAATGGAAATGTAAAACCAACTGTTAAGTAATAGAAACACCTGTGAATTTCTTAATTCACTATGTAAAGAAGTGCGAGAAAAACTCGCCTGTTGCTCGATTTTCTCCAAACACTTCTTTCGTGAACTAAAAAAAAACACACGTGTTTCTATCACTGAACAAAGCGCGCGCGCTAGTTTTATACTTCTATACGAAATCGCAACTTACAGTATTGTACCGTTTTGTTGCAATATATATAGTTCTGTATCGTCAGACACTGCATCATTATATTGTATTATATGGTATTGCACTGCATGGTACCATACTGACAAAAAGGCGTAATCATTATTCAAACACACCGCTTTCGAAAAAAGACATGCTATTTATGTTACATTTGTATCTAAAGCGTACTTGACAAGATCCTGAAATCCTGGTTGGGTTCTGCTTGACAGTTTAGTTCTGGAAGATAGAGTCGTGAGGGCTGTCTTCAACAAATCACGGTTTCCGCTAACCAAGAAACCAGACCTTTGGAAAAAAGAATCATCATTAAATTAAAATTTCATTATCAAACTAGAAGTATAAACACAGATTAGTGAAGAGTGTTTGACATGTTTCACTCCAGTTGGCCTCCCTATGTAACTCCCATTGCCAACCTTAAAATCTATGGATTTATTATGTTAATGAATATCTACTCTTAAATACGCAATCTGGCTGGTTGCGCATCTTATGGCTTACAGCGTGTGCTTCGAATGCCATTTTTGCTACATTAATCGTTCTTGCCTCCATCATTTCACAACTGAATTTCACCAAAACTACAGGATTTCTTTTCTTCCTAGTATTTTTTCGCATATATTCGGCTTTTTTGAAATTGTCGAGAATTTTTGCAAGAAATTGGCTTTCGCGAGCATTTGTCTTGGCATGCATGGTCCGCGTTAGTCAGTTTGCTAACAACAGAAAGGTTAGTACGCGTTCTCGTTCGTCGAACGCAAAAAAAGCGATATAATTAATAATATAAATACAACTTTTGCTATTCATTTACGCAAAATATACAAACATTTACTTCAATATAAAAATGCAATTGATGGTGCGTCTCCATGCAAATTGAACTATTGTATGTCTTTGAAACGCCAATGTTATACTAAGCATTTGATTTTCTATTGGTGTTATTGATTCGCCTATTAGTGAGAACGAAAGTGTACTCGTTACCTTTGGTTGTCCAAAGGTGCAATTGTTCGTCCGTTTATGCTATTGAATATTAGTACAATGCAAATAATGCAATTGAACTTCCTTCGCGTTCAAGAGGTTCATGGAAGTGATAAAGAACGTATACTTGCCGTAGTTCCACTGTTGACGTAAATGATTGTATATTTTGTGTAAATTAACAGCAAAAGGTGTATTGTATTGGTAATATAATAACAACAATAACTAATACTGTTATTATCAATATTTTTGTTGTTGTTGTCATTGTTATCTAGTAGAATGGAGCAGACAAAATTACCTTGTCTGTATTGAGGACGAAAGGTCTTGTTAAGTCATCTTCAACACTTTATTCACATTTCACGATTACTTACATAGTTATTTTATAATCTATATTTAGACTAGCAATAGCAATACATAGTTACAATTAAATAATAAATGGAGTTCTAAGTATATGAGAATTTTAGGAAACGTCTAGTGTCTAAAGTAACCAATTAGTTTTCTAGTTAGACACTAGTCATTTTAAGTAGTATGGTCGTAGACAGTTATGATATATTTCTGAGATAAATTTTGAGGAAAATGAATTTTTTTTGTTTGTTTGTTTTAGTTATGGAATTGTTTTGTCAATAAAAACCAGGGTCAGTTCAAATAAAAACAGAACTTGGAAGTTTACATGAAGAGTTACTATACATACCACGAAAAGAAAGTCTGCAAGCAGTTGAAAAGAAGGGAAAAACAGGAGGACATCTCGTGTGCTTCCTCGGTGTCCCTTCCAGGACCATCGACCATTCCATCATTTTGAGTGACAAGCACCTAAATTTTAGAAACAAATGAATATTCAACAATTTTTCAAAGAGCGCATGTTGGATATGAGATAGTAAGTAGTCAAAGAGGCTCGTAGCGCCGAGTTGGCTGTAAATCATCAGGGAGAATGTAATAATTGTTTTAGTAAATTTCTTGAGTTTTGCAAACCTATCGATATTTAAAAATGACAGCTAAGATTCATAAAGAACCATATTTCAGTACTGCAACACTATACAGTTCCATATAAGGTCAACTCGTTATATGAGCAGATAACCGAGATTGGGTGGACCAATCAGAACGCCGCTAGAAACGCAGTAATCGAGGTTGAAAATTTAATAACACTGTTCCTTTTGTCCCAGTGATTTTCAAACTTCTAATAGAAAACAAATTAAAATTTTGAGCTATTGTCCTTGAGTTTGAGATGATCACATATCAGTCACTTACTACAACTCTATCCTGAAGTATGGTATGTTCTCCCCACCTCGTTGACTTCTTTAAATAACTTTTATTCCTTCACACAAAATTTTTAATATTTTTTGTTTACAAAATGAATGACCCGTTTATAAATTTGTTAATGTTACATTATCATTCCTAAGGAGTTCCCTTCGATAAAAGCCCATTGGTTTTCTGGGAACCCCTCGCCTGCACATATGTATATGTATGTATAAGAAAGGCAAACAAAAATATAAAAAAATCCTTATATAAAACGAAATTCCTCATCTGACACTTACATTTTCAATTTTTTTTATTTCAAGCAAAACTATGTAAAACAACTAGCAAAGATTATCCGCAGTGTTTTGCTTAACAATAAAGAAAAGTCTCAAAAAAGCCCAACCAGGATTTTCAGAGACATTATCAGCTTTTCTTATCTTTAAAATACACAAACGTGAAAAGTTAACGGTACATTAGTTAAAAATAAATGAAACACCAAAAAACTGGAAACCGTTGCTTTCCAAGTTTGTTCCAAAAGACTAAGGTAGATCACTCTGTAGAACAAGAACCAGTGTGCTCAAAATTTTCATCTAATTCCTCCAGCCTCTAACGCGACAAATCAGGGGCGTCCACAGGATACTTAGAGGAAAGTTTCAAAATTCATGTTTATCAAGAGAAATATTTAAAAAGCTTTTCGTTGGAAGAGAATCTGAAACGTCACCTGTGAGTTAATTTTTTCGAAACTTTGTTTGCGGACTTTTTTTGTTGCCAAGTATAAAAATACCAACAAAATTCGCAAGAATAACAAACGTGAAAATAAAGGCCTACACACATTCTCATGGGTCGTGTATTGGAAAACCTCTTACTAAAAAAAAGAAAAAATAGGGGATATAAAAGGGGGGTTTCGGAACCCCTGGAAACTACCTCTAGGTACGCCCCTGCAAAAATGTAATGGTAAATTCTCCGAACTATGGCCTATACTTTTCAAGTAATCAGTTTAGGGCAATTTTACCTTTCAGCTTGACTAGCTTTTCTTACTGGCGTTATCTCCAGTTTCCGCAATGTCAGGAGGATACTAATCCTTCGCAGGTAAGCTCCCAGCAGAAGCTGGTACTCATTTAAACAAATGCGACCCTAGGACTACGAGTCGAACGATGCACCGCAGACAGGATAAGGGATTAATGAGAATTTGTTCAGTAAAGTTATCTTACCTGGAAAAACGCGCTTGCTGCCTCCAAATGATCGCAAAGGGCTGGAAGTAGTTCAACAAAAAACGCTGCGACATCTCGTGGCGAATGTCCGTCCAGATTAGAGAAGCCAACGAGTTTGTCTGCCTTCACCTGGAACAACAACAACAATAATAATATCAATAATAAAATAATAATAATATCAATGACTGTTCAAAGAACATATCAAAATAAAAATTTTCTCCTGTTCAAAGGATTTTCTCCAGTTTGAGGGATTTTCTCCTATCTGAGAAATTTCTCCTGTCTCAAGGACTATCTCCTATCTGAGAAATTTCTCCTGTCTCAAGGATTGTCTCCTTTCTGAGGAATTTTTTCTTATCTGAGAGATTTCTCCTGTCTGAAGGATTTCTACTGTCTTAGGGATTTTCTCCAGTTTGAGGGATTTTCTCCTATCTGAGAAATTTCTCCTGTCTCAAGGACTATCTCCTTTCTGAGGGTTTTTCTTCTTTCTGAGGGATTTTCTCCTGCGGACCCAGGAGTTAAAAAGAACCAAAAAGTTAGAAACAACAAGAAGGAGCTTTTATAAGGCTTGGTTGCGTGATTGGTAGATTGATTTCCAGCTCGGCAGGTCGTTAGTGTTACAGCGGGATAGCAACCACATTGAGTTAATGCACAGATTTAGAGTATTGATTTTTTGTTGTCATTTATATTGTAATTATTAATACCACTAATGACATTATTTTTCTACCCAATAAGGTCAGAAAGTAGTGATAAAAATTATACCTTCAAGAAGCATCTTCTTGATGACGCCGACGATGATAACGAATGTTCCAATTTCCTTGACAGATCATCTATCAAAAACCTGAGTTGTGGAGCCCGAATTTGGAGGATCGTCGTCTCCTGAACATGTAAAAAATACACTATAAACTAAATATAACCAAGAAATAATAAATAAACAAAAAATATACACACAAAAGGGCAATGACACACAGATGCGTGGTTCGCTCCTTCGAGAACTCATTCCTAGTAGTGCCAAAATCTCCCTCTGGCCTATACCTCTCGAGGACCCCGACACATGCCCCAATCCGGGGTTAATCACCATGACAAATAGAGGTTTTGTTAAGAGTTAACCTAATCAACCTTTGAACAACTCGGCCCTGGCTATTGTATATCATATTATATACAAGTATTGACTATCACTACGGGCCACAGCTGATTTATGGCCCCAAGGTGCTGTATTGGTCGGTTATAAAGTGGCAGTACGCTTCATAATTTATTCCATCTTTCAGTTTTCAACCGTATAAAAAAACAAATGTCCTTAACAATAGACGTGTTATCTTACCTTTGTGTTCATATCCGAATCCAGAACAGATCGAGAAACCAAACCATAGTTCAGCATCGTAAACACACAAAGATCTAACTCTCTGTAGAACAAAACACGCCAACAGAAAATAACACATTTCCCGGGTTTTTTAAGAACTAAATAAAAGTAGCTCGAGACAATTTCAAGGATTTACAGGTTACAAAATATGTTTCGATCATATCACTGATCATCTTCAGTTTTAAGGGGCTAGGTTTACATGTATTGCTCATAATGAATAATTAAGACGGGTACAATTACAACATTAATTCTTGAAAGTTTCTGCTAATCAAAATATATTGAACCATTACGAAAAGAGACTTAAAATGGCATGAATTAACCTGCTTATTGAGAGATGGCTGTTCCCAATGAGTTTGTAGGGCTTTTTTAATCTTAAGTTGCAAAACAGAGGAAGCAAAGTCCAGAATGGTGAAACTATTCTCATAAAAAGGCTTCTACAGTTAACTAAACTACGCAGATGCTTGAAAACATGAAAGACTCTGTCCGTTGACAAAGGCTCAAGCACACGTGTTATTAAAATATGTCTTGAGGTTTCGCCGACATAACGATCACTGAGAATAATTTCACCATTCTGGACTCTGCTCCCTCTGTTTTTCGACTTAAAATTAAAGACGCTCTACAAATCCAATAGGAACATCCTGTGTTTTTGGTCTGCTATATTTCGTATACATTTTTGGCGTCCTTGACAAAAACATACACGAACTCCAGATCGCTACTACGCCCGTCAAAACTAGCCGTCTTTTTCTTGTTTGTTCTTCCTCGCTCAAACAAAAGAGTAGAAATGATGGAAACTTTTGTACCCACCCACGAAGACCTCATCAAACTAACTCAACAACTAACTGTTTAGGTAAGAACTTACAACCGGGGTTACCAATAGGTTTACTTGTAGTATTTGCTAAAAAGGTGGTAACACAAAACAGACGAAAGCGATGGGACACGAGGTATCTTCTAAGTCTGGCATTTGGACAGTAGATGTGTTTATTAGATTAAAATTGTGCAAAGCCTAGTTACAATTAAAAAGATATGCGCATTGAAGAACCTGGTACATTTACAGGCAGGACAAGAAATCGGAAGAATCGTAACTAACTAGCGCTAGAAAAAACGTTTTTTAGCGGGTGATTCGCCAGTTAAATTTGTTATCAACCTCGGACTAATAATCTATTGTAAAGCAACTGGATTAATGAAAGGAAGCTTATTCTAGAGGGAATAAAACAGAAGTCGGGAATGGTCTTTGATGGGCGAAGCTTTGAGTTAGCGCTTTCAATAACAATATTCTTGTATCAAGATATTCATTTTAAAGGAATCCTCCACTGTGTAACATTAATGTTCTCAAATAAAACTTTTATTAAGTCTGTGTCCATATTAGCAGCTCAAATTCAGTTTGCTCATTTCCACGATTTGAATTTCCCGTGCGCTACCATTTTGAAATGTGACTTGCAGTGCCAGACCCCCTCTCGACCATTGCCATTGTATTCATGGAGAGAGACTGGAAGTGCAACCGAAACACGACACATTTCAAAATGGCGGCGCGTGGGAAATTCAAACCAGTACAGGATTATCAAATTTGAGTTACCGATATGAACACAGACTTAATAAAAGTTTTACTTTAGACCAAGAATGTTAAACAGTGGAGGTTTCCTTTAATCCTGGGTCTGACTAATGGTCGGCAAAACTTTAAATTAAATTTAAAAACTTTAATTTAAATTTATGTACCTGAGAAAAGGTCGGTAGTGATTTATCGACAAGGTCGCTGATTTGTCTCTTTCTTTTCCTTTGTCCTTCACAATGGTGTTTTCCAACACTGTTTCATCATTTTCTTTTTCGATATCCTGAAACACAAATAATGTGATAAGGACACTATCTTCTTCAATGGACCTAATTACCCTATTAGTCCAAACCAGTTTATCATCCAACTTCTCCTTACCTAACTCAACCCTTTCAGCCCTAGCCAGTTTAATAACTTTTAACTTCTTCTTACACAACGCATACAAAGCATGTCGTTCTAAAAGGAGAAAATGAGAATTGTATAACAAGGAAAACTACTTAGGAGCAGGCATAGCTGAATAAGCTCAGCTAGTTAATGCGCAGCCTTCGGAGCTAGAGGTCCCAAGTTCGATCCCCGGTGCCTGCACGCCTGTTTAAACTTTCTTCTGATCAGTGAGCATTAGCGTTGAGTACCCGTAAAACGAAGCACTGACAGAGGGAGAGAGTAAAGGGTGCACTGTTGGCTTTCACTGATAACAGCACCCAAAGAGAGCTGAAGGAACTACCAGTGACTGCACGCCTGTTTCGACTTTCTACTGATCAAAGTAGCTGTAGCTTTGAATAGCAATAAAGCAGAGACGGCATTGACAGAGGAAGGGGGTAAGGGTACATCGTTGGCTTCCACTGATAACAGCACCCACAGAGAGCTTGATGAACTACTGACGTTAAATGCTAGTGTCTTTTCCTTCTTTACTGAAGATGAAAGTGAAATTCTTCCAAACAAATTGAAATTGCGAGAAAAGTAAAGTGCTGGCTGGAATAATCTTCCAACACTACATTTGTCGTTTCTTGCATGAGTGCTGTTTTTCTTGTTTTTTCGTAATAAGTAAACGTCTTGACCGGCTTTAACTGGAAATTACCTTTTCAATGGAATCCCCGTTCTTTGAGCTGTTAAAGAAAGTTATTGATTAGTCATAGCACAGGAAATTAAGAACCTGGCAACATATAAACAACATAACTGTATTTTACGAAGAGCTTTTCTAAAGGATATGGGAGAATTTCTGGAGTTCGCTAGAAAAACAAGCTGTGTACTTCATCGAAGAAATGTGGCAATACCAAAAGGAAAAAAAAGTGTCAAAATTAGAAGTCCATTTATAAATATTTGTCTAGTTACTGGAGGGTTCTAAGAAACTCTTAAAACTAAAAGTAAGAGAGAACACGTGGCTACGTAAAAAGATAATGGCAAATTATTCTTCGTACATTAATTTCGTAAGCATGCTTCGTACTGATTTATGAAAACGAATTCCAGGAGTTTTCCAGTGTAGTAAAATAAATTTTCCAGGACCCAACCCCTAATTTCTCAAAACAAAATCAGCTTTAACTCTTCAACAATAGCAAGAATCGGTGTATTAATCAATTAACTCATTTTTAAACATTGTTAACAACATGTAACATGAAGGCCTTTGTATACACAAAAACTGATCCACATCTCGAGATAAAAAAAAACCTCCTGAAGATTAGTCTAACTACAAAAATAATGTACAATTGCGAGCAAAATGTTTCATTAGGTTTTCGTTTATTTGTTATAGAGTTGAATTATCTTCCACAAAATTCCAGGAGTACAGGGAAATTAACTGTTTTTCCAGGAGTTTTCCAGGGCCTTGGAGGGAAATTTCAAAATTCCGGGAGTTTTTCCAGTAACTTCAGAAGTAGTGTTAACCATGTGTAAGAGCTTCTATTCAACTCCAATTAATATCTAGTTTTGCCTTTTCACTGACCTTTTTGTCTTCCCTTTTCTCCCCCTCTTCACTCCTCCTACCGGCTGAGGAGCTTGGGCTCGGGCCTCCTCAAAGTCAAACGTTGCCAAAGGAGGAATAAAACTTGGGTAAGCTGAAATAAATCGCATGAATTAAATTTTAAACGAGACTAAGAGAAACAAAGAAGGAGGTATTTTAGGTCCTTAGGTTGAAAGATAAAACATTTCATTCAGAGTGTTTCTTGATTGTGTTTCGACTTGATTTATTAAGAGGGCAATTAACAACTGTGTTCTAGTAGAAACCTACCAGAATACTATCACGAATGATGAATCTGATTGGCTAACCTACTCACTGTCTATTGAGTGAGACAACGAGTGCCAAAACTGTGTATTTTTCAAACAAAAATATACAATGGCGGATTTTTTCAAAACACTTGTTTTGTTAATAAATATCGGTTTAAATTCGAAGGTAGTAAACTAGTTGGTTTCTACTAAAACAGTTACAAGGCTCGAAATGACGGCCGGTCAACGGAAAATGTCCGGTCCGAATCGAGCATTTTCCGGACAAATCTGTGTTGTCCGGTCATTTGGAAGTTCAATTTTCAGACATTGACAATCATGTTAGAAATAATTCATTTTTATCATAATCCCGAATAAAAAAAATGAAACTTTTGGTTGAGACAGTTGCAAAATTTCCATTTGTCAGTTGTGACCGCTAATCGGTGCTGAAAGGTTTACAGATCATGTAACTTACAAAATGTAGTCTCTATAATGCAACTAATTGAGATGGATTAAATATGTCCGGCCAAAAACGCGTATGTCCGAGTAAAATCATGTTTGACCAGACAATGTGTCCGGCGCCTGCCTGGCCGTTATTTCGAGCCCTGAGTTACAACTTCTCGTTATTGTTTTCTATGAATTCTAAAGCTGGCTTGTTGCTTCTTTGTTACTAAAACTTATTCCGAACCATATTTCAGCTTTACAACACTACACAGTCAGTTTCCATATATGGTCAATTTGGTATATGAACTGATAACCGAGATTAAGTGAACCAATCAGAACGCGAGAAACTCAATATTCGGGGTTTAAATTTTAAGAAAAGCAATAAGTAAAAGGTTATTCACAATTTAGGTTAGCGTGTCTATCATAAACCTCTATCACGTTAGCATGGCATAGAAATATATTCAGTTTATCGGGAAAACGAGTCCAGAGTCAATCTCAGCACACTAATAATAGTAAAGCTACGAGGTCTCGTAAAGATTGGCCGCAATTTGACGGAGATATAAAGGTTTTGAAACTGGTTAATTTTCCATAGAAAAGTAAGGTGGACGGGCATCAGCCTCGTTTCCATGTTTTCCCCATACCATCCCCATATTCTCTGTAATAACAAGTTTCAAAACTTTATATCTGCATTAGGTTTTGGGAAGTGTTTACGAAATTAAGCAGTTTTGCTAATACGGATGCGCCGAATTTGATGCTGGCCACAGTTTCTTGATTTGTTTAATATATTTTTGCGTGAAAATGGTTTATTGCCCCTAAAACCTCATCGCATTTCAAGGTCAACCAAGGTTACTCACTTTGCAAACAGTTCACCAGTGTTTCTTGTAAACTCGTCACTGCTTCCAATCTGGATATTGTTTTGCCTCTCATTTCAACATCGCTTTGAGTTGAAAATGCATTCACCACCTGTGTAAAACATCCAGCTATAGATCCAACTCTTATTGAGTGCGAACATTCAGAGGATTTGGTGTTTACAAAGAAGTAAAATGTTTGCCGAAACATGAATTTGCACGTTCTTAAAACTTACTCGAAATTTGAACAAACTGTGAACTGTACAATTTCCACAAACTCGTTCTCCCCTCCTGTCTTTCACACCTTTTCTCGTTGGATTTATCAACAGTAAAGTACATTTCATTAACGTTTCCACTGCCTCCAATATCTTTGATTACTTGAAAAATTATTTGGAACGCTGCTCATAAATCAATTAGGTCAAAGAAGGCAGCAAATCTTGACGTTTCTTTCTTTCTTTCTTTCTCAGCTTCATTTTGGGTCTGGTACAACCCGCGGTTTCACCACTGTGCTATCCTTCCATGTTTTATGGACAATTCTATACTTTAGTAAGCTAGGAATTATGGGTAAACATAAAGGTTGCTAACATTTCATTACGATCACTTATTATCATTCATTAAGCTGGTATTTCATCAAATCGTCACGTCGAGACGCAACGTGCAATTAGTCATTTTTATAATACTTTTTATAATTTTTTTTATGATTCCATACAAGTTGTTAAAGCGCCTATGAAACGAAATTTGTTTTTTCATAATTTTGCAGCTTATCGTGTCTTAAAAAGAGATTAGAGAGAAAAAGTTGCAAAAATAAAATGCGATTTTTTTGTCTCCCAAAAAGAGACAAGTCTGGCACAAAAGTGGTTCCCATAGAGTAGGAAGGCAAGGGACGAGATAGTAGTAAACTGTATTTTTGGGAAATAGTGCATTGATACACCCGGTGTGTATGTATTGTTTTTGCAACAAACATCGTTAGGCGCCCCAGCTACCTTCCATCTTTCTTTGCTTTCTTCTTTATCTGGTCCGCCATTGCTTTCAGCTTTCACAGTTTACTACGTCATAGCCGCACGCGGAAAGAACCACTTTTGAACCGCCAAACACGTTTTCAATTGCAGAAAAAAAGGTAAGACAAAGGTCGAACGCAACTCAAATCGAACAATTTTGAGTTAAAACGTGATAAATCAACATGGGCTCAAAAAAAATTTTCGTTTCATAGCCACTTTAAGTTAATAACAACAATAATAATAATAATTACAATTTTTATAACAATAATTTGTTGCATATATTACGCATGCCCAATGGACAGACGTTTGAATGCGCATTACTAGTACTATATACTGGGAATTCGGTAACGAGGGTCTTAGAGAGTTCGTTATGTACGGCTTACATTGATATTTATTCCGTAGTAGTTGCGCTCAGTTAGTAGTTGACAGGCCAAAACACCGGGATAACCCTACTCTTTTTCAAGGAGTGTTTTGGGTCTTCTAAAAGGATCCTCTGTTGTACTGTGTTCATATCAGCAATTCGAAGTTGATAGTTCTGTGTGTATTACCAGCGCCGAGCAACTTATTCTCATCAGTTCCACGGTTTGAATTTCCCGCGAGTCGCCATTTTGAAACGCTTGGCGTTACATATACGCACATAATTATCAAATTTGAGCTGCTAATATGGTCACAGACTAAACTAAAGTTTTATTAGAGACCAAGAATGATATACAGTGGAGGATTCAAACGCAAATTAGATCAAGAAACTTGACCTGCAGTCTAACGGCCTTATCAAACAAGATGCAAACATTTAACCGTTTGAAGACGATAGAGCAGGACCTTCTTTTCAGTTGTTTAAAATCCTGAGTGGAGGTCAAAGTGATAAAGCTTTTCATAGTAGTTCTTGAATGAGTTTTCTTGGTTATAAGGTTTCTAGAAAAAGGCTTGACCAACATGGAAACGGAAAGGTGACCGACATTGCTGTCTTACCTCTCTGAACCAGTTCACGCAGTGAAACAAGGCAGTACAAATAACCTCTTTATCAGCTTGAGCCAACGAGCTGAACTGTTGTGATATGTCCATCTTGAACCCTACCAGGGGGCAGCCTGAAAACACAACAGCAAAGCATGGGCATGCGCAATTAGACTGCAGTGTCCTTTTTATCAATTGAGACCTTTTATCCATGGACGAGCACGTTAATATCGTCTTTACTACTTCTGGGTAGTCGGAAAACCCAACAGGCTTTAACAACCCACTTAAAGGACTCCGAGGACCTACAGTTTCATCAGAGAAAATGCGAAGATCTAACCATTTGCAGATGGTAGTGCGAAGGCAGCACCTTCTCCTCAGTTACCTTAACACCCTGAGCAAAGGTCTGGCGCCGGCTCTCCGCACGACAGACTGAGACCTTATCAACGGGGCTAACCAGGCGGTGGTTAATATTAATAATTAGGCTAAGTGGATACAATTAAGATCAAGTTAAACTGTTTATTACTGGTAGATTCTAGCACGATCATACTTACGTGGATAAAAAAAAGTCGCTGTTAAAAAAAATCTCTTGCAAGACATCTCGTTAAACAACCCTCGAAGGTCTCAAATTAAGTTCCTTTTAAAAGTATTTTCTTATCTTAAGGAAAATTCATGTTAATCCTTTAAGAATTCCCTTTTAGGAGATGCAGTTGCTTGCCCTTTGGGCTTACTAGAAAGGATAAAACTGAACCTCTGGATTTCCTGACACAATTATAAGATGGTGTATGATTTATAGTCTTCACTGCTTTTAGGTAGTCAGAAAACCCAACTGATTGTAAAACTTTTTTATAGGGCTTCGAGGGCCTAGTACAATGGCAACACAGATGCTCAATTATTCTAAGATTCTGAGTGAAGACCCGGCACTGAGAATCGACCTCGGAATTTGCGCACGACAGACTGGCGCTCTACCATCTGGGCTAATAGCCAATAGGGGAAAGCATTAACGACATAACGTACCTAGTAAAGCATCGATGCCCTCCAGATCTCCTTTGTGCTGGCTCTGCTCGCACACTCTTAACAAACGGAAGTGAGGTGCAAGACATTCTAGAGAGGCTGGAATGGCACTTAAAATTGTGACAGAAAAGAAATGTGAGCACTGCTGCAAACTTGAGATAGGTCATTTCTGAATCACGCCCCACTCTGCATAAAAAAACCCTTCAAGTTAAGGACGGGTGCTCCAAACTACAGCAAATGTTTGAAAAATGGGCACCTAGCCTTAACTTAAAGGATTAGTTTATGCGCAGCGCAACTCAGAAATGAACTGTTTGTTTGAGTTTTGCACTTCTATATAAATTAAGTACAGACAGGGTCATCGATTGTTAAAAGAGCAAGCTTCAACGTAAGTAAAATTTCTGCCTTGCCTTAGCATGTTTGAAGGTCTTCAATAGAGATGGCAACGCCGACAATGACAGCAGAGAGCAACAATGAATACAATGGCTGCATGTCGAAAAGCTCAGTGCTGGCCACCTACACGCCGTCATCTCAAATTTGCACGAGAAAAATGAAGTTTTTTCCCTGAAAAGTTACATTCTCAAAGGCCATGAAAATTGTAAAGTATACGATGCAAACGTTTCAACCTACACGGTCATTTTCAAAGCTAAGCATTTTAGCTTTCAATATGATTCATCCTGACGCCCATGTAGGATGCAAGATGACTTACCCTGATGACCATGCACAATGTAAGATGACTCAATCTGATGATCATGTAGTATGTAAGATGGTCCATCCTGATTACCATGAAGAATGTAACATTGTCTGCCCTGATGACCATGTAAGATGTAAGATAACTCAACCTGATGGCCATGTAGGATGTTAGATGATCCTCCATCCTGATGACCATGTAAGATTTAAGACGATCTAACTTGATGGTAGGTTGTAAGATGAATCCTGGTGACCATGTAGGATGTAAGATGATCCACACTGACGACCTAGTAGAATGTAAGATGATCCAACCTGATGACCATGTAGATTGTAAGATGATCCAATCTGATGACCGTGTAGAATGTAAGATGATCCACCCTGATGACCATTTAAGATGTAAGATTTTCCTCCCTGATGAATATGTAGGATGTATAATGACTCACCCTGACGACCAGGTAGGAAGTGAGGTGATCCACCCTGATGACAATGTAGGATATAAGACGACCCACCCTGATGACCATGTTGGATGAAAGTTAACCAACCTAACGACCATGCAGGATGAAAGTGACCCATCATGTAGGTTGAAAACGTTTTCACCGTATAATTCTAATACCCTCTCAGCCTTTTTATATCTGCATTTTATAAGGCGTAATCATCGCTGATGTTGTCCTCATTCCTCAAAAAGCTTCCTATTTAAGTATCCTACTGAACAAATGATTACACTCTCGTTCGGTTGGTACGCAAAAATAGCTGTTTGCAATAGTAATTTAGAAACGATACAGCTAGCCTATTGTTGTGTCTTTTTAATCTATTTTTTTCAAGTTATGATTCAGGTAAACCGCTCTGCTTTTTTACCACAGCTTACTTTTCGCTTCCCTTGTCCGCTGGAGCACCTGATTTGGCGGCAAGCAATAATGGAAGGATATTCACAGCAATACTACCTTCCTCAACTTCATCGATACCGTGAACAAACTCAATTGGCAGGCTCTCACTGAAAAAGGAAAAAAATGAGTGCTTTTTTCTAAACATAGCAATGATCTTGTTCTAGGTTATTGCCTAGTACCTGGGTTTGTCTTCATTAATGCTAGATTTAGAATTAAGTCTAAGTCTAGGTCAAGGTCAAGGTCTAGTTTCTGATCAAGGTCTAGGTATCGTTAAGCACTATCCAAGGTCTAACGCGCGGAGAGAGACTCGAAACCAACTCTTTTATTACTTAGAATATCAGGTATTTTTGCTGACCTTATACTGGCCCTCAACATTAAACAATGATAATTACCTTGGTAAGGAAGCCTCTCGATCAACCAAAAAATCATCCTGAAAGTCTGAAACAACAGTTTCACTTATCCAGGCCTGCACGGTAACAAACAAAAAGTGACTGTTAATGGAATGCTGCTCTCCTTATCTTTCCTCTCAACCTTTAAATACAAAGTTCTAGTTTGGCAAATCTTTCGCGACAACGTTCATATAAACTTTTCTTTAAATAGTAAAGACATAAAAACTCACAAAACCAGCGGCACTTTGATTTGATTTACAGAGTTTGCTAATGCTGCCAGGAAGTGGACGCAAAAACAGTGTTCTAGCTGGGCCAAAATGAAAGGGCACAGCATCATCTCGATTTTCCTTTCATTCAGCGCCCTGTCGTTTTCAGAGCCTCAGTCTTATTATGATAACGAAAATTGTAGTCAAAATGAAGAAAATTTTGATACTTCAGCTCAATACTTTTGAACTTCTTGAGAATTTTGGGCAATAACTCGAAACAATGTAATTCTGATTCAAAAGCCGTGATTTCAGTGCTTGTTGTCATATTGCTTGCTTTGTAACTGCCCAATCAGAGTGGCGATACCAGAAACAGCTGTTACATTCTGCAACAGGGCACCCTGTCATTTCTTTAAACTGGCTAGAATACTGTAAAAACAATAGTACCCAGATCCAGTCAAAGTCTGGCTCAAATGCCAGTATACATAATCTATGTATGTGTATTTGAGCACGCGCAAGTTTATGTGGATGTGTGTGGAAAAAAAGAAACTAATAAACCGCAACACCTAGTCCTTATTCTTATTGATCAATGTGTGCGTTGCTAGAATATCGAGAGACTAGATCCACGGCTTAACGCCTCCGTCCACTAGTGATGTGGTAAAAGAAAGCCACACAAGGCCAAGGAACGAATCCAAGACCTCATATTTGGCATTTAGAGATCTCACGCTAAATCAGCACTAACACTTTGAGCCACTGCCTGACTTCAAATCTCGTGATAGGTGCTGTGATTTAGGTTACCGCCTTACCTCAACCCTTGGATCAATAAGTCCCTGCTCTATAACCCTGGCCAGTTCATCGAAAAACAAAGCAGCCGCATCTGGACATCGTACAATACTGTTACGAACCATGTCCAACATGTGGATCACCTAGGTTTTCCATAAAAAAAAATAGTCGTAAGTAACTATAATTTTACTGTGAAGCCACTAGAGTTGAACAGATTTGAAACTGGATGGCGTCCTAAGAAAGTTCCTGCTTTTTGTGACACATTACGCCTGGCCAGGACAAAACAATGACACTAAACTTATCTTCGGCAACGCAAGTCAACGACTCAGATGAATTGTTTTCTACAACAACTAAATTATACGTGACTACTTAATCGCAAAACTCTCAAAAACCTCAGCACTTCAGTCATTTCCTTTCATTCAGACAGTTGCAGAATTATACGGTTTTTGTTACAAGAAAACGTGAAAATTCTCTCGCTAATACTCAGTATTGTGCAACATAGACATAGAACTAACTTATCTTATGTACGGTCGACAAAAAAAGATTTTAATATAAATAAATCCGAGAGACAATTTAACAAAGGCATACGAGTGGAAAGCCACAGTTCTAATCGCCATTTCCTCAAAGTCCTATTTCACTGGCTCACGCTACCAATTCAAGAACAAATAAATGTAGCGGTAGAAGATCTTTTTGCCAAAAGATATCTTCAATGTTACATTTGTTTCTTAAAGTAAGAAGCAAAATACTATTAACAAAAACAATTAAATAAATAAATTTTAAAGTTTCTCCACTGTGCCTTAAAACGGGAATTATTGTGTATTTTAGCAGTAAGTTTTTCGATATTGTACATATATTGTAAATATTTTTGATGACAGTTGAAAATTATATATGTAATAACTAACTATAAGTATTATAAAATTTAATGAACTGTTCTTATAGTTCTTCTCCTTATGGCCTAGGACTACCGTTGAAGGGAGATAAAGAAACCATTATCCCAGCTTTTTCGGCTACCCATCTAGAAGGGGTGTCCCACTGGTATTGGAAGAAGTTACTAGTATCTGTAGTTACAAAAGAAGTGTTCCATCTAAATAACTTTATTTTGTCATTTAAAACAAAGAAAACAAAAAACCCACCTCCTTGTAGACTTCATGGCTTAAAGTACTTTGGCTCTGAGAAGCTGAGTCCACCGTCGCATCATTTTCATTGTCGCTATTACTAAGAAAGAAAATTGAGAAAACAAATCGGACACTGTTGGAAATAAATGTTAAGACCTTACAAACTCGTCACCTAGCTATAGCACAATACTATCATCTTTATCATCATTACTGTCAGTATTTTTACTACTACTTCTACTTAAAAACTTGAATGCTTAAACCTAATTTAGCTGTAAGCTAATGTCTAGGGAGGGTTTGTGGCCAGTTACAGTCGCCTCAGATGGTTGGGCGCTCTGATGTTAGATATGCAGAATACTGAGGCAGACTAAAGAGAAAATGCAAAAGGTCAATGTTTGCGGATGTTATAACAAAAGCAGAACCTCTTCTTCAGTTATTTAGGGATTCTGAATGAAAATCTGGCGAGGGCCTACCGCACGATGCATTCGTGCCTAACAAATTGTACTAACACGTGATGACAGGTCTGGAAACTGTAGACAGGTACAAATACAAATTATGGAACTATACCTCTTCCTGGCCATATTCTTTACTACCATGATGGCACCAATAATTCCGATTCGTTTGTATCTGGTTGAACAAAAAAAAGCAGAACAAATCGAAGCATAAAATTGTATGCAAGATACAACAGACTCAAAGACGCGATTGAATTTACAAATATGACTTCTCATCTTTCTTACTTCTTTGAGTCACTGGAAAGCTGCTTCCTTATAACCATGTGCATGTCATCCTGCAAGGAAACACTTATTTTTTAATATCACATTGTGTTTCAATGATTTGTTGACGACTAATTGCTCGACACTAGCGTAAGTCTACTAGCCATTTCTAGTAGTCTCAGCACTTGAAATAACAACCAGTCAATGTACAATGTCCAGTCAGAATCGAGCGTTGTCCGGACGATTCCGTAGATGACTGGACATGTCGTCCAGTCATTTGCACTTTAAAAGAAAGTTGAATTTTCAGACATTGACAATCATGTTGGAAATTATTCAATCTTATCATGTTTCTGAAAAACAAAATGATAGAACTAGACGGACATTTGGTTGAGAAATAAGTTACAGTTTCTAATTATTATTGCGAGCCCAGCTTGTTTTGAGTTGCTGTTGCTGAAAGGTTTACAGGTCACGCGACTTGCAAAATGTGTCTCTATTGCAAGTAGATGAGATGGAATAAGTTTTTCTGGCCAAAACAGGGGTATGTCCGAGCAAAATCACGTTTGACCGGACGATGTGTCCGGCGCCTCTCCGATAGTTATTTTAAGCCCTGAGTTCACAACTTTTGGCTGCTGGTTTTGCTTCTTCACTAGTTGTATTTGCTAGTGGATATTTCAGAAATTTGTGACTATGTTGAAAATGGTGCACCATCTTGAGGTCGTTCTTGCTAAACTCACCATATTAACTTACTAGTTTTTATTAATACGCCAGTTTGGAATTTCAGAAATACTGGCGCACGTTTGGTTAAAATGTAAAATTAATGAAACTTAAACAAAGGAACGCAATGAAGCAGGATGGGAATTCATTAATGATCCTTTCTTAAGTTTGACGAATATTTAATTTTATCCAGACGCGCCATGTATTTCTGAAATTCCAAACTGGTTTATTCATTGTGTTTCAATAAAACAGGACACACACAAGCCGAAACGTGTTTTTACTCTCACAATCGGTTTTAACACTGTAAATCAAAGTGGGACCATGTGAAGTATACTTTTTATTGTTGTATATTTCTTCTTGTTAGCAAGTATATATTTTAGTGTCTTGGCTAATGGAACAATTTATTTTTGGCTGGTGAAAGTCTTAGCATCTTGATATACATCCACTTCTATTCACCTCCCCCTTTTGGGGATAGTTGTAAACTATTATTGCTTATTGCTATCGGAAATAAGCTTACCTGAATTAAACTGCCCTCCTGAGGATTATGAAAGGCTAAGACGCTGAGCATGGAAAATAGTTTTCTGATTTGTTTTATCTTCAAGTTGTCAAGATAATCTAGAATGCCCTTGATGAAGATAGCAAAAGGTGCTACAATATCAGCGTGGGAGGAAGCCAGGCTACAAAGCACATCCAGTGAGGAGTCCGTTTCAGCTTGGTAACCACTCCCTATATGAGTAACAAGTGATCCTACTATTTCCTATAAAGAAAATCTTAGCATTACTCATTTCGGCCGACCGGAAGAAAAATGTTCTCACTTGGTTAAATATAATCGCTCTGTGCATCATGCTGCGTTGTTTTTAAGATGACACGACTTTTCCAGATAATTTTGGCGGTAGCAAACTTGTAAGAAGTTGTTGCATAGAAGGAAGATCTTGTAACAAGCATTTTCTTAGAAAGTCTGATGCCCTAGCCAGGACACACTCAACTACAGGACCACACACAGAGAGCTAGGTTACTTCACCTTGTTCTAGTAGATGATTTTTAGACAACCTAGCCCAGTGAGCTACAAGAACTATCAAAGAGCTAGCTCACTTAACCTTGTTCTAGTAGATGATCTTTAGACACTCTAACCCACCCAACTACAAGGTCTCACACAGGAAACTAGATCACTCGACCTTCTTCTACTAAATGATGTTTGAGACTCGCGCTCTAACCGCACACACAGGACCACACAAGGGGAGTGGGATCACTTCATTTTGTTCTAGGTGATGACCTTTAGACATCCTAAACCAATCAGCTACAGGAACCCCAGGGAGCAAGATTATTTCACCTTGTTCTAATAGATGATCTTTAGGCATCCTAAACCTACCAGCTACAGGAACCCCAAGGAGCAAGATTACTTCACCTTGTTCTAGTTGATGACCTTTAGACAACCTGACCCAACCAGCTACAGGGACCCAAAGGAGCAAGATCACTTCACCTTGTTCTAATACATGATCTTTAGACACCCTAAACCAACCAGCTACAGGAACCCCAGGGAGCAAGATCACTTCACCTTGTTCTAGTTGATGATCTTTAGACAACCTGAACCAACCAACTACAGGAACCCCAGGGAGCTAGAACACTTCACCTCGTTCTAGTAGATGATCTATAGACAACCTGACCCAACCAGCCTCAGGAACCGTTTGAAAACTAGATCACTTGTACTTGTCTAGTAGATAATCTTTAGACAATCTAACCCAACCAGCTACAGCAACCCAAAGGGGGCAAGATTATCTATCTTGTTCTATTAGACAATGTTTAGACACCCTAACCCAACCAGCCACAGGGCCCCCAAGTAGATGCTCTTTAGACACTAATCCACCAAGTAATAGGAACTTTTGATCGCTTTACTTGGTTTAAGTAGATGCTCAGACGCTCTAATCCACTACGCTAGGAGAACTCACACAAGAAGCTTGACTAACATTAACATTGGCCCTCATATTAGTATATTCGCACAATAGGTAGTCAATGTAAAATCCCACTATTTACCATGTTGTTATGATAACGGAGGCACTAACCTGTCTGCAGTAGAGATCAAATGAAATAAACGCTAATCTGTAAATAGCGCATGCATAGGCACAGACTGACGACTCTGGTGACCGTAGCAGAACCTCAGCAAGGCATAAAAGGGGGGAAAAGTACTCCCGCAGAATCTGTTAATGTGACAAGATACGTCAATATTTAATTACCACATAACGGCCATTGGACTAGACAAGCCCTTTATAGTTATCTCGGGTGCCCAGTCACCTACATATTAACACTGTTAAAATGGTGCAAATAAATATTGGCGTTTTTGTTGTTCGGTTAGTTCAGGAACGTCACAGAATACAAAAATAACGACATAGCAGTAAGGTCACAATCTCATTCAAAGCTTCGAGATTCAAGAAATTTTGTTGTCCAACTAAATTTAGCTCGACCGTTTTTGAAACATAATACTATACTTGGTGTGTAAAATTAAAATAATAATAAAAATGAAGTTCTTTCTTTACCTGTGAATGAGAGTTGAATGCTGCTGAAAGCATTTCCTCTGTAAAACGACCTGACTTGATTTTATTCCTTATAAGGCTTTCTATTGCCTTTTTGTGGTTAGCAGTGGAGT
Organism: Hydrozoanthus sils; assembly: GCA_027575215.2. NCBI lineage: Eukaryota > Metazoa > Cnidaria > Anthozoa > Zoantharia > Hydrozoanthidae > Hydrozoanthus > Hydrozoanthus sils. Next base: position 5,854 of record JAOBRD020117520.1, on the reverse strand, counting down.
GAAGAATGAGCAAGACAAACAGATCGATAACCTGACAAGGAATGATAAGTCAAGAAACGTTTTAACAAATTATTTCAAAATTATTTGAAACTTGTCACAAAAGTGTCGTCACTACCAGTCAAATACTTTACACATCGTCATAGATTCCAAGTTCAGTCAGTGACTCAAAGTCGAGTATCTGACTGGTAACAAAACGATCGTTCGATTCCCATCAGTAACTCTGTCCCCGATGCGAGTCTGTAGGTCAGTGGGTAGAGTCCATTTTCGTCAGTAATTTATGACTCAATAGTCATGGATTAGATTCCTGTACTGTGCTAACTGTGTTAGCTCACACACGAGTCTATCTAGCTCAGTGGGTAGAACATCTGAATGGTAATCAGAAAGTCATGGGTTCAAAGTTTAATCGGTTGATTAGCTTCCAAAGATAGTCTTAGCAGCTTGACCACAATGTATAGAGCATCTGTGGTAATTGGAAAGGCATGGGTTCGATTTTCTAGTTTTTCTGAGTGTTTTAACTCGTGTACCAACTCCCTTCCACCCATGTGCATCTTCTCAGTAATGATGACAAAAACTATTCAACCCTCCTGACCAAGAAGAAAATTGAATTACTGTAGTTTCCTAACATCTCCATGTTTAGCAATCAACTCAAGCCTTGCAACTTGTATTGGACAATATTGCCGTAGCTACACACACTACAATTTCACCTTGTGGTCAGCAGCGCAATTCACTGATTCAATTGCCTACAAGGAAATTAAAGAGCAAATCAAGTAAGTAACATAGTTAACACAACATGCAATACTTCATCAATACTTTGGAAAATCCTTGGATACTATGGAATTCCATACAAGATTATTTTCATCGTACAACAACTGTATGACGGATTCCCATGTTAAGTAATCCATGGAGGAACTGTGGCAGATCAATTTCCAGTGTCAACTAGAGTGAGACAAGGTTGTCTACTTTCTCCCTTTCCTGTTACTTCTTGCGATATACTGAATCAGCAGAACAGCATATAGAGGCCCAACTGGCATACAGTGAATACACGATGACATCATGTCTAGGAGATCTTGACTTCGCCAATGACATTTGAACTCATCACCTGCAAGATTCTCAACACCATGCTACCAGCCTTGAAACAACAGCGAAACAGACTGGCCTCTACATCAATGCCCAGATGACCAAAGCGACGAGAAGAAACAAGTCATTAAAATAGGGAAACATTTCGGACATTTCCGTAAAACCAAATGCAAATGGAGCAGAGCATGAATAAGTTTACCTTGATCCATCCTTCGGCAACAGACTTCTGGAAGCGAATTCCAGAGCAAATGGCGTCTAGGGTCAGCACCTCACCATCTTTTGCACTGTTTAAAATGGAACTAAAAGTTTTGACAGCATAAGTTGATGTACAATTAAACGTAAATCAACTAGACAAAGCTGGATATAACCTTTGCAAATTTGGACTTAACTTTTGCAAGTAATTATTTTGTTACAGTGTGTCAGATGCCTGCCCAAACCTTCAAATTATAAACAGCGCTAATCGTGTATATCAAGATAGAGGTGAAGATGGTGGTCATGACAGTGGTGGAGATGTTGGTGGCCATGGTAATGGTGGAGGTGTAAATTCAGGGTTCGTACCATTTTTTGGACTAAAAATTCAAGGACTTTTCAAAGACTTTCAAGGACATATTTTCCACTTTTCAAGGACTCTACGCAATGCAATACTGAAGCACATGGCTTTTCGCATAAAGGGCGAATAGTACAAAACTTTTCATTGGCCCTTAATATTCCAGACACTCAACCAATCAGAGCAATAAACATAACCAAGAATTTATATATGCATGGGGCGTTTGATCGAAGTTCGAAGGTGTTATGATCGTTTTTATGTGGGTGATAGACCCTGTTTATCACGATTAAACACCGTAGGAGATAAATGACGTAACCGGAAATACCAGTAAGCCCGGTATGTTCAAATATAATTGCATCACGTGTACAGTAGAAGTTATTAACAAGATCAGAACTGCTAGAGCTTTAACGCGAATATCTGTCTTATTATTGTTATTATTACTATTATTTTTATTTTATTTTATTTTTTCCCTTTAACACCCCCTCAGGGGGGGGAGTCGCTTCGGTCTGTATGCAATAAAGGCCCAGATACCCCCATCGAGTTGTGTGTATTTATTGTTTTTTTTACCATTGTGTTGCTACGTTCTTGTCAGTAGCACATAGCACAAGGACTTTCCAGCACTGACTACAATTTTAAGGCCTTTTAAGGCCTTGAATTTTTATTTTGAGATTCAATGCGCGTGCGAACCCTGGATGTTGGTGGTCATGATAGCAGTGGAAATGTTGTTTGTCATGATCTTGGTGGACATGTTAGTGGTCATTATAGTGGCGAGAGATTGGTGGCCAGGATAGAGATGGAGACGTTTGTGGTCATGATACCGGTGGAGATATTGGTGGGCACCATATTGGTGGAGATGTCGGTGGTCATGATAGTGGTGAGAGATAAATAAACTAATAAACTGTCGCGCCTATCACCGCTTCAAAGTACAGAAGCAGCGCAGCTCAACGAGGTCGGACTGAAAGCATACATAGGCGCCCTTTGCAGCCGCTATACAGTCCATGTATGACCTCGGAGCACAGCACTACAGCCAGATAGAATTAGCTGGGTGTCGAATTTGTTGAGGGAGGAAAACCGGAGTACCCGGAGAAAAACCCTCGGAGTCAGATTGAGATCGACAAATCTCAGCCCACGTACGAGCCCAAGATTCGATCCCGGGTCCGCAGTGGTGGGAGGCACAAGCGTTACCACTCGGCCATCCTGACTCCCCATGAGATAATGGTAGTCATGATAGTGGTGGAGATGTTGTTGGTCATAATAAGAGAATAGGAAGGTAATGGCATTTGAGAAAAGTGTTGTGGAAGGCAGACCAGCTGACTGTTTATATACGTGCTGCATTTGCCTCTAGGTTAACCAAAGACAAATCCAGTCAGTGGTTAAAGTGGAATTTGAATCTGAGAGAACTACTTAGTACTTAGAAGTCCAGCACTGGTCATTGAGCCATGTTGTCTCCCTTGCGATTTGATAAAAATGAAAAAAGTGACGGCAGAAGAGGAGAGGAAAAAGTGGAAAAGGTTAAAGCGGATATGGTGAAAATGTTGTAAATACTATGGCTTTAACTGCTAGTATGTATATATATATATTTGTTTACAGTTTATGAAATTTTGTAAAAGTTAATACCCTCCATGTGATCTCCTCTGCTCAGCAGGGGTGGATGATGCAGCTGGTGGAACAATGGAGTTGAGATCCAGGTTGACTCGTAACTCACTGATCACCTCAAATGTATCAGCATCAGACACCGATTGAAGAACAAACCTTACTACAACAGGAAGATCATCAACCTCAACACTGGGCAACATCTGGAGCACAGTCACCCGTACCTGAGAATGTTATAGAATGTTAAAGCCATAATGACTTTGGTTACCAGTGTCTGTGATTTTGCTGATTAGGTTTAAAAGGGATTTAGATAAAACACATCAATGTTAACCCTAGCCTCCTTCATAGCCATTTTAGTGTGATTCGCCTTGGGGGAAGCAAGGCGAGTCACACTAAAACAGCTGTGAAGAAGGCTACTGTATGTTAATCCTTCCTTTTTTAGGCAAACTCCCAGACAACTTTTATAGGAAGTCAAGAAATCAAAACAAGATCAATTTGTCATGGGCACATAAAACAACATTGGCCATAAATGCATTTCTACAGCTATCGTAACTAAATTCTCTCCAAAGCATTATACAAGGTTACAGTTCCAGGCAATTCTTTTGTGCCTGCTGAACGAACTCTGACTATATTAAGGGCGTAGCGCTTTATTATAAAACTATGGAATACCAGGAAAGGTTTGAATTTTCAACTGCTGTTTTAAAGAACCAATCACTTCATCACTCTTCAGTATCTTGCTTGTATTAGGTCCCAGGCTTCTTCGAAATGGAGCAGCAGGTTTTTGTCCCAAGGGGCCACATGTCGGTGCAGTACTGTGATGTTGTAACGTTTATTTTTACCCTCCTGAAACATTTCCCTGGTGAAAACCTTCAGTAAATAACCACTGATTTATTATACAGGTCTGTTTATTTTCCTCTGTTGTCCCTAGTAATATGAGGAAAACATTGGTTGGCTTTGACGAAGTACTTATTGCAAATGGGACACGTTAACCCCGTGAAAACTCTGGTATTCATTTATAGTATTTATGACTGAGTTGACTGAGAAAAAGTTATGCCTTGATTATTTCAAGATTAAAATTGGTCCATATAATGTGCGAGCAATGTTACAAACTAAGATTGTACCAAGAAATCTTACAATATTTATATACAGTAACCTACCTCTGACAGAATATCTGGTCTTAAGTTAAGATTTGACAATGCATCCAGAATTGGGACTGTCAGTCTTGTGTTTTGAAGCAGAAGCTCTCTAAAAACAATGAATTTTATCAATTATTTTTTTGTAAAATAACAAATTTAAATAGCAGTTGCAGGCTTGATCAAAATGCTCAGGCAGTTTTGTTAAACAACATGCACACAACATTTGACCAAAACTATCATGTAGTTTGGACATTCAAACAATAAATTCACAATCTACAATCTACCCTTTCCAAACACCCAAACTAGGGATTGGTTGAATGCCCACTTGCAACTTCTGTGTTTAATTTAACAAAAAAAAAGCCCACCTCAGTTCTCTTGCAATTCCCATATGCTCTGAGTCATCCACAACTTCTGGTATACAGGTAATGATTTCTCGTTGAATGTCAAGTGATGTTATACCAACCATCTCCATCATTTTCTGAGTTATTTCCTTTTGATCAAGTATTTACAAGTTTGTATCAAATTCAAATACAGAGAGCTTTTAAAACAATAATAAAGTATGTAATTACTAAACTCCAATTTCTGATAATATGCTTACAGTCATGTAAAAAGCTTTGTCACAAACTTTAATGGTAAATCATTGCAATCCCAATCACAATGGTAAATTCTTCCATCTAGAACTCATATAGTTGGACCCCAATAATTCGAAGTCTCACAGGAAATGCGAAATACTTCGATTTATCGGGGGTTCAAATTATAGGGGTCAAGAATGAATACGCCATTTTCACCCTTGAATAGCTTTATTTGCTCTATTTTCACCTATTAGTGAGCAGTTCGTCGTCTCTGGACATGTTTTCATCAACAAAACAATTTTTTTTTCTTATTTCTACGAAAACAAAGACAATAAGAATGAAAGTGACCAATACAAAGATGTTTAGCCTACAGATTTTCATAACGTTGACATTGCAATACGTGCCAGCATAAAAGGTTTTTGAAACGCATTGTGAACTGTTTTAGACAATTATAAAGGGATTAACGAGCTGTGAAATGTTTTTGAATCAAAATATGAACTGTTTTAGAATGTGATTATTTGACAAATATACCAATTCAAACAGCATCTGTGCTTAATTTCATCGAGCCAGTATTTTAACTTCAATTTATCCATGTGAACAGAAGTTACTTCGAATTAGCCGGGACTTTGAATTATCCAAGTTTGAATTATTGGGGTCCAACTGCACTTTCCTTGGAACCAGTTTCGGAGAATTTTAATTGCTTTTAACCTTCAGTACCTTGTTTGATCTATCTCCATTTCTCATTACAAAAACTGCTTATTCTGTATGTGTTATAAGGAAGTAGGTACAAGTTTTTGTGGTCAGAAGGTGATTGAACATCTGGTGTTGGGGTCTTGTTGAAAGAGAACTTGAGTGATGAAGTAGTGGAAGTCAGAAGATTTGATGAGAGACTCATGGTGATTGTCATGATATATGGAAAGCAGCTGATT
>JAOBRD020117413.1:0-10146 GCA_027575215.2 Hydrozoanthus sils | reverse complement strand
CATTTGAACGTGATCATTGAGAAGCTTAGCGGATTGACGATGTCCTCCCTCCATGGCGGTTCGTTCCAACTAGACGAAGATCGCGGGGTGGTCATCACATCGGTCAGCACGAATTTGCCGTGTCGGTTTTCTTCCACTAAATTCATTTTCTTCGCCAAGTTGGCAAGGATCCATAATTGAGCCGAGCCCCCGTCTTCTATCGCCGTGTCCGAATTATCCGCCAGCAAGGTCGTCCCACTTAAAGGTAAGACAGCGTTTCTGGCCGTCGCCGTTCACCATTTTCGAGTAGAAAGCGGTAGGTTTATCATCATCCGGGGATGCGGGCCCGACCAACTGGTCAAGTTGGCAAAGGCCGAGATGTTGAGTGGTTACGAGATCCGGGTCGTCGTTGCTTCCCGATCCTACCGATGCCTCCCATACGGTGAAGCCCCCGACCATTTGGCCTTGTTCTTGAATAATGGACACTATGATATCATTACTACCATCAAGGATTCTTTTGCAAAAACTACTTCTGTTCGTTTTGCCTGAAAGGCTACGACCACGAAGGTCAGCACGCCTGTTCCCAAAACAAAGACTATTGCGTTTTTTGCTGCAAACAGGGATGTGTCGACTTCCTCGAGGCCCGCAAAAACCGTACCGACCGCCGTCCCTCCCATCATTGTCCCGACTGTCACCGCGATTTCCATGGTCCTGCATGTTTGACCGGACATCGCGTAATGACAGTCGGGCGACGTCGACCAACCAATCTGTCTGCCAGACCAAACGAAAGTGTCCACAGTGTTTTGAGATGTTGAGGGAGCCTAGGGACATCCGACAGCATCGTTACGGTTACGGCCGGTGCCCTTCCTGCACCGAGTACGTCAATCTGGCCTCCCACCAGTGTTACATCCAGACGGGGGACCAGATTGCGGGAAGGAAGCAGCGAAGGGTCCAACGGAGGAGACTGAAAAAACCCCGACTGGAGGACGCCCAGGATGTGGACGAGATGGTGGAAGCTCTGGGGGCCGATAATCGAGGCGACCCAAGAGACCGGTCAGCACGTCCCGAACCTCCTGGTGGCGCAAACCGAGCAGGAACCGGAACCTTCCCACGTCTTCCAGGGAGCTACGTGCGTCGCCGAATTCGTCGAATGGCTGGACACCTTGGTGGCCGGGGAGGACAGCCGATCCCTGATCGTCCTGGCGCACAACTCTCGAGCATACGAAGGTTACTTCATCATGCAATAGTACACCCGAAAAAGAGAAAACGGAATAGCCCAGGTCACGTGATCCCTCTTCACTAATCAGAAGCCAGAACCTCTCGACCAATCAGAAGCCAGTATTTGCGCCATACTGCTGCGGATAATTACAGTCAGTGAAAAAAAAAATCAAACCAGCATAGAAATATAGCGTGAAATTAGAGCGAAACTAAAGCCATTTAATAGCTTGTCAGCTTTTCATTAAGTTACAGCCAAGTCTTGAAAGTCTTAATTCTAATTAACTAGCAAATTTCAATTGCTAAACATTTTGCAGGTTAGTTAGTATATGTAATCGGATTTCAGAGTTTCCAGCGTTGAGTCTTATGGGGATTTTAAATGTTGCACGCGCAACAACACTCCTGAAATCGGCTAGATTTAACCAAATGATCGAAGACCCCTTTTCCTGTTAACGCCCTAAAAATGCTTAAAACACTGTGCATTATTTATGCATATATTCTGTAAATGTCTATGAAGTTAAGAGTTTTGGAATCCGGAACCCATGTTAAAAATACAATGGAATCCGGAATCCAGACATCTGGAATCCACTTTTCACACAACGGATTCCAGAATCCAGACCCCTTGTGGATTCCGTGTCAGGGGGCGAAATAGCTCATGGTTTTCATGTGTTTATCATGTTATGGATGCACGCTGGAAGTTGGGAGAGCACGAGAGAAGCGTTTGAGAAGCATGAGGCGAAGCCGATTGCTTCTTTAGCTTCTCAAGTGCTCTTCCAACTTCCCAAGTACATCCATAACACGATAAACACACGAAAACCGTGAACTATTTCTTAAATATTTATAAATGAAGCTATTTGTATTACATTTCGCACATGTGATAAACCCTTCGAATTCGTGACAAGATCATTTTACTCTTCATGTTAGTCCCCAGTTCCTAATCAATCAAAAACTCGTACCACGAATTTTCCAGCTTTCAATTATTTTCACGGTTTCCCCTTGAGACGCATGATTTCAGGTCTCATTTCACGGCAGCACAGTTTGACCTCTAAATCTAACGGTCTTTGCTAAGAGAGAAGTCGAACCGCCTCTCCTTTAAAAAAATTTAAAAGGTGTCACACACGCCTTTTATAGCGCGGTTTTTTGTTTAAAAAAGGAGTGGATGCAGAATGTCCAACCTCCAGAGGGCTTTGAATCGGGATTAAATTTTCTGAAAGATACTGTTTTTAAAAACTTCAAAGGGGCCTTTTGCTAGGGTATCTAGGGGCATGCCCCTCTCCTCCAACCAAGAAATTTTTGAATCTAAAGGCCCTGAAATGCCATTTCTGGTGTTCTAACACAACAATTTCTGTCAAAAATTTCCGGTAAATTTGATCGCAAATTTTGTGTTTCTGTTTACAACAATCTTTTTTGTTTGCTCACGATATAATAGATGATAATGAATCACGGGTTTACGACGCAAAAGTACTTGGTTTTATTTTATATTTCTTGCAGTTTCTTCAGTTTTTCGGGGCATCAGACGTTTAAGTATTCTGCAATTCGTTTTCGTTTATGTGAATTTGACAAAAATATCACAACTTGAGTCGAAATCGGGATTTTTTCTATCCAGATGGCTTATTGGTTGGGAAAATCGGTGTAACCCCGACCGGACGAGATCAGGATGGTTGGACAGTCTAGGATGGGGATAAAACAAGTAGTTCGGGGGGAAAGTGTGAATTTGGTTTGGTGGAAGGGTCTCACCTGGGTAGAGTCGTTGGACGGCTAGTTCATTCTTCAGGATGGTATTTAACATAGAAGGAAGTCCATGGGGAGTTCGCATCTGATACCTATAGTGCTAGGACCCCGATAAATCGAACTCATATACTTCAAACTTCCCGTTTACTCGAATCTGTCCTGTATCTCTTTATATTCACCCTACTTTTCAATCATTTTTACTGGGTTAACTCAAACTCGATTACCGAGCTCGCGGCGAATATCCCCGTAACTCGCCCTAATTTTTCCCTTGATCAAAAACTCACGAAATCGCGAAACGATTGCAAGTTGAAAAAGAACCCGTGCGCGTGCTCTCGTTTCCCCATTCCTTTCGCGGCTCGCTCGTGGTCTGCAGATCGCGTGGCTTCGCTGCTCGCTCTCACCACGATGGGACCGTTTATTAATTGTTCAAGGAGAGAGCTAGAGACGTTTGTGTTCCTATATTACTTTTATTGAAATGTTGTGCGCATATATTACGTGTTTCACTTAAGAATTTAACTTTACGTGCTAAAAAAAAGCTAAATCCTTTCTCGAGCCTACTGGCCCATTAGGCCGCCGCTTATCTCCGGTTTCCGTAGTGTTAAGTGGATGAGAATCTTTGACTCCCCCTGGGCAGGACACTAATCTATTGCAGGTTAGCTCCAAGCAGAACTGGTACTCACTTTTACAGCTGAGTCGACTGGAACAAACTCGGGTAAAGTGTCTTGTTCAAGGACACAACACAGTGGTCTGGCCAAGCCTCGAACTCGCGACCTTAGGATTACAAGACAAACACACTAACCTCTCGGCCACTGCGCCGCCGACAAAAGTATACGTGCACAGCGTATAATTTGAAGCAATGACTGATTAAAGGAGAAAAACCGCGAACCATTTTTTTATTCACTCTGTATTGTTAAGTTAAAATGAAGTTCAGTAAAGTTCAAAGGAAAATTAGCTATCGAGCCCGAGCCTGGACTTGATGTCAAATTGTTCTTAAATTCTGGCCAATCTGAGCCTCGTTGTTCTTATAAGAAAATACCGTGCATTGGTGCAACAAGCGGATCACGTTTTATCATAAAGTCAAAAGTGGTTAGTTGAAACAAGTTGAACTGTGTTATATAATGAGATTACCATTCAATTGCACGAAGTTCTCTAGTAATTCAAAACAAGAAAATGAAGAGTTAGTTCCTTCAGTGGGTCCTATTGGAATCAAGAGCACACCTGCGCCCACAAAGACATAAGAAGAAGAGAAAGCCTTTGCCACACCTCGAAGAAGCCACTACTCACCGTCACCTGTGGCCATATTAGCCATAACATGTACGTCAGTCACCCCCGGGCTCGATCGAAAATTGCGGTGCGTGAAGGTTCTTCGCTATTAATTTGAAATGATGAACCATTTCTTAGAAAGCAAATTACGTCACCAGGTTAGTGTCCCATGATTGGAGGCAAATAAAGTAGTAGGTCCCGAAGACGTAATGTGTGTAACCCCAACAAGAAGGAAGCGCCGTATTAGAGGAAACAGCTCTCCGACCTACAAATCTCTGGAGGCCAAGGACTCGTGTACTATACTTTGTTTACTAAACGTCGCCGCTGATCTCCAAATACACTGCTTAAACAGGGACCCTCGCTATAAAAGGGCCTGTAACAGGCGCTTGTCATTCAACCTCCGAAGAGACATGACATGAAATCAGCGGATTATTCATGTGTAAAATTGTTTCACGTAACATTTAAACAGATTAACTAATTGCTTCAGAATCACAAGTCTTTGTTGTTTTCTGTTTCAAACAGAGGGAAATTATAACGAATAGTGGCAAAAAGAAACCAAGTGCTCATAATACGCGAAGTTTCGACGAAACGCGATATAATGCTAATGCATGTGCGAAAATTTATATGTGAAAAATTTGCCGAAAAATGTTACAAGACTTCCCTGAAGTTTCAACAGTTTCTTACAAGCGAAGAACGAAAAGAAACGAACTTTACTTGCGTTTCATTTTACCACTACTGTATGGAAAAAACGATTATGAATGTTTAATTTTTGGCGGTTATAAGTTTCTTTATTTCTATCGCTCCGAGAGAATTTGAAACGCCGCTTGGTCCAAAATTTGAATTTCGAAAAGGGTCAGATATGGGAGGAGCATCCCTTTTATAGTGCGGTCCTTGTTAGAGTCACAGTAACCTCTTACTCAGCCTCTTTCATCATGGTGGTCAAAGAGTCTGGGTACGAGGTTGAAGTTTTCCCTTCCTTTTGAAGACAAGTTGAATTTCATTAAAACTGGTACATAATTAAAGAGTCTAGTCAGTTTTCGCCTTCAAGAAGCTTAAATCGACGTGTACAAAGCGTGATCCGATCCGAAAGTTGTCACAATCATGCGCAGTGTGTAAACCCCACTATTCTGGCGGGTCACAGGTCTTACAAATATTAGGGTTTTCGGGATATAGTCCTTTTATTTTTTAAGTTGTTTTTTCATAAAGTATCCAAGTTTTCATTTTCCAACTTAGGGCCACAGGATTCGGGAATGTTCGTGCGAACCGTGGTCCGCCAAAACAGTGGGATATACACACTGCGCATGATTGTAAATCTAAGTCTAAGTATGCTTGAACTAGAAGTTTCAGATAGAAAGGAAGTGCTGCGACATTTTAGAGTTTAGTAGCACGTCCATGTTACTTATTTCATTTTTAAGCCCTTCCAGTTTAAAACGTCGTGGGAGCCTTTTGTTTGGCGAACGGAAAATAACGAGGACTACCGTTTTGGGTGGTACATCTAATATATCAACCCACGCTTGCAAAAAGAGGACTTGGTAGTCCAGTTTGGAGCTAGAATTGATTATAAAGGGGCTATAAAGCGATATCGATGTTCTCCAAACTAGAAGTGTGGTAAGAAAATTTAGGTTTTGAAAAAATAAAATGAAACAGGAATTGTAAACAAAACAATTCAGTTTAATCTTTAAAGATGGCCTAGCAAGATCTTTTTACACAATAGCAGATTAACAGTGTGTAGGCCTTTCTGAGGCTATTGCTAGAAGTTTGATGTCAGAACTCAAGTCTGAAACCCTCTTCAAATTCTCCTTGAACACTCTTTGAAAACTGTCGTAGCTTGTCCCAATAAACTGACGAATAAACATTAGACCAAACTTGCCAAATATCAGAAAAATCTTCCGCCCCGACGAATGGAGAAAATGTCTTTAGAAATGTTTTGAGTTGAGTCCAATATCTAACGATTAAACGTTAGTAAAACGATGAAACGACTCAAGTTACAACACCTTAAATACGGCTTTAATAACTCTACGCCTTTATTTTCTAAGAAATCCAAAACCGATGGCACTTGTTTTGAAAAAAACATCAAACAGATTTGCAAACAATTTCTGAAACACTCTTTCAATCTATCGACAAAGTTTCAACTAAAAACATTTCTCTGTCAAAACACATTTTAGAACTAAACCTGGGACAGGGAATTAAGTGGAAGATCCAGCACTGAAAGTCGCAGCGACTGGTTTGGAAGCTGTCTCTAAAGTTTTTACTTGGAACTGATCTGTTGACCTTTTACTTGACAATACCACGGTTGGGTTTTTTTCCATTCCTGATACAGGGCTGTCGGTAGCTGTGGTAGGCTTAGACTGGGTCGCGATCATAGTAGTTTGACCAGGGCCAGCAGTTGTCTGTGACTGGGTTGCGGTTACAATAGTTTGGCCCGGGCCAGCTGTTGTCTGTGCTACCCCTGCTACAAGGTATGGTTTCCTTGCCTGAACAAACTGCTTCCCTGAGGTATCTGTCAACACCGACGCTGTCACTTGGTTCTTAGCTGAAACCTGCTCTTGACCAACACTCACCCCAACCGACACGTCGAGCTGCCCTGGTTGGACAGCTTTTGACTGAATGACTGCACTGGGACCCCTCTGCCCTGTCACGGGGATTCCCTGCTTGACTGACAAAGTAGAAACTGGGCGCGTCATTGAAGAGGAAACAACCTGTTTGAAGAGCGAGGCAGGTATGGTGTAAGTAGTTGTACCTGAGCCAACATTGGTAGCCATAGTTCGTGGGATGGTAAAAACTTGGCTTCCTTGAGTTTTGTTTCCACTCGCTGCTTGTGGCTGGGTGAGTATTTGAATGCCACCTGGGGAGCTCAACACTCCCTGTGCAGCAACAACAGTATGGCTTATAGGAGTTCGAGTTGTAGTAGCCTTCTGTATGGTTAACTTGGCCACAGGGTGGCTGCCCAGGGAGGTAGCAATCGGACTTACAGTAGTCATAACGTGCTTTTGGACTACAGAGCCTGCAGTGGTTTGAACAACGTGCAGCAAGTTTGATAACTTCTTGTTACCCTGTATGGTGGCACCGGATGACTGTGGCGAGTGTGCGAGTCCCTTTGCTGATGCTACGACTCTAGTCATCCCTGTCGTATTCCCTGTAGCTGCTACCTGACTGGCAGGTGTTGCAACTTGACTGGACACTAATCGAGATGTCACAAATGTGGAGTGTTTAGAAGAGGAAGTGGTATGTTGTTGACATGAAACAGTTCTTGAAACCACCTGACTTACAAAACGGGGCTTGGTTGAAGCATTTGACACAAACTTCCTGGCACTATCTTGTGGCTGTGTTGCTGAAGTTGCTGTATGAACCTGTGTGGCAATTGAAAATTTGGGCTTCTGAACAGTTCCTTGAAGAGGTACGGACTGAGAACTCACTAAATGGGTGGTGGTAGGTTTGAGATGAGAAACAGAATTAACTTGGGTGACGAACTTCCTAGCACCTTCTTTCACATGTACAAAGACTGGGGTAGAAGACTGTGAAGTGCTGGTTAGTTGTGCAACAGGTCCTCTGCCTGGCTGCCCCCCCTGTCCAGGCAAGCAGGTATTACGAGTGTTAACGAACAATACAAGTACATTTCTAGGTTAGTTTAGACAAATACATTTCGGGCAATGTGCTGTTTTCTGTTTACACAAGAAATGTTAGTAAGTGCACTAAAAGAACAAAGAGGTTTTATGTTGAGGAATTATCTTCAGCTAAAGAATAGAATACAATGCAGAAATAGCAATGCCAGATAAAACATACTAAAACGCTTAAACAGTCATACATACTTTAAGAATAGAATTCAACTAAACGTATGGCTGTTGAAATATTTTTCGTACATTTAACTATTTTATTTCAACAGTTTCAGCAGTTTACTTTTAGATTATTTTTAGAAATCTGATAGTAACAATATTCATCATGGGTCCATCGACATAACTGACTTACCACTCTACTGTAGGCTACCTTGGAGCTTGCAGCAGATTCGGACGCTAATTTAGCCAAGGCAGCACTGGAGACCAGAGATGATGATAAAGCATTGGAACCTTTCAAGATAACAGGGGACTGGGAGGCCAGTTTACCCTTAACTGGCAGAACAGTAGTGAACGATGAAGTTGCTGACTGGGTCAGTGTGGTATGATGCTGTGCTCCTACAGTAGTGCTGCTCCCTGGCCCACTAGCTGCAGGTATCACTGTGGCTGGCATCCCTGCATGACTTTGAGGTTTAATAACATACTGTAAACTGGTGCCAGTTGGATTTTTTGGTAAGACTGAAGGAGATCCTGTTCTTTGAATGGTTATCATTGATTGACCAGTCCCCAAACCAGATCCAATTTTTGGGTTTGCCAAGGACACAAATGCTTGCTCCCTGCTTGTCGAAGCCAGTGAAGCCGAAACATTAGACAAAGGAACTGATCGACTTACTCCACTCAGAGCCAACCCCTCTAGGTTGGTAATCCGTGACTGTCCAACAATTTGTGACACTGGTAGAGTTGTCGTACTTGGGCCGTGTAGAGTAATTGCACCATGGATAGCACTAGCGGCTGGTTTTGCGACCTTTGACTTGGATTTACTAGTCCTTGGCTTCTTAGCAGGGCTAGGTTGATCTTTGTTGAGGTGGGTTGAACCGCTAATTGACCCAAGAGTGTGGCCAACTGGCATCTTCAGCAGTAGTTTAGGGCCAGATACCTCAGCCCCTAAACTGCTGACTCCACGAGCCATCTTAGGTATTGGCTGCAGAGGTTGTTGCCCTGACGACATATGCAGAATTTCAGATGAGAGGTCACGTGGTGCAGATCGTTTTCGTTTTTTCTTCCGTACCTCAATCTCGTCAACATCTGACACATCTACCCGAGGTTGTACATTGTTTACTGAGGTCAATACATTGCCAAGGAAATCTCCAATCTCATCCTTAAATCAAATAAACGAGTAACAAGTTGGAATTGTTAAAGAAGGGTAGGGCAAGAGCCAGTCTATGTTATATTCAGTAATACATATACGTATTTCTCAGCTCTATTGGCAAAAAACTAGCGAAAAAACAGTCAGACGTTTAGGCGACATCTTGGCGCCATTTTCAAGGCAAACTGAATTAGATATGCGATTTCAAGAGTAACCAGAGCCATTAATTAGCCCACTTAAGACCTTAGCTCGAATTACGTCTGATTGTACATTTAAACACGATCGTAATTGTTGAAAGAATGACTCTAAACTAAAGTACCACCAACAACTTGAGAACTCAACGGTAAAACCTTTTTAAAATCAAAAGGCGATGACCAGTTGTCTTGCGGTCTTAGGCTATGACTGAAAGCACTACCCAAATTGTTAAACCATTTAAAGGCAAAAAGACTGCTAATATTGTGAAGACAATTAAATGATCACAGTATGAAGCTCCAGACTATACCATCCACGGTTTCAGGACAGGTGAGCCAGGTGAATAATGATAATCTTTATCAAGGTTAACAACATCACAATATTGTGCTTTCCTCTTAAAAAACAGAAAGCCTACTAAATACAACAAATATATGCCTATAAAATATAGAAAAGCTATAGTCCTAGATTTAAATGAAGTATATTCTGTGAATTCTAAAAACTACTAATTATAACATTGTATAAAATTGTAAGAAAAGTAAGTTCAAAACTGATCAACAACGCGTTGTATGTTATTTCAAGTGTGATGTTGGTTATGTCGGACATATCCGTGGAAATCTTCTGCGCGTGTGGGTTAAAATAGTACAACTGACTTCGTCAGTTTGCAAATACTATAATAATAAGAACGGTTCCAGATTATATTGGCAATTGTTTTAAGGTGTTAAAAAATGCCAGAACAAGTTTGATTGTCTCGTTAACAAAATGTTACTCGTTAAATAACATGAAGATTCAAGTGAGGCCTTACCACTGGAACAGGGTATATTCCAAGTTTCGCTGATCTACAGCATTAAC
>JAOBRD020117305.1:0-10148 GCA_027575215.2 Hydrozoanthus sils | reverse complement strand
ACCCTAACTTCAAAATGAGAGTTTTTGTTTTAATCGATTGAAGCAGTCGAATACAGTAAAGCCCTGCATAAAAAAAAAAATGAAATTAGACTTAAGGCTGAAGTGGTTCTTTTATAACGAGTTTTAGAAAGAAATCAGGTTGAAGTGGTTCATCGCTGGTTCTTATTTCCAGTCAAAAGCTTATTGTAAACAATGAAACCAGTAAATGAACTGTAATTTAACTGGTAAATATGGTTGATGCACAGCATTTATTTTATATCCATCAAGTACTGTGAAAAAAAGGGCCACATGGTGTAAGTCTTTTGAATATAGTTATGCAAGTTGAATTGTGTTGTGAATTGATTGCAGTTTTGATAAAATAAATACATGCACGATGTGGTTTAAAGATACAATTCCTGCTAGCAAGATGCAGTATTTTGTTTTGTTCCTAGTATCTGCTTACTAATTCAGCTAAAAGTTTAACAAGGTTTTTTAAGAACCAGTCTCATTTGTCAGCTCGAAGTGGTTCTTGTATTTGGGATACTTGATTGTCCAAATTTCAGTCTGGTAGTTCTTAACCCACTGGTTCTTTTATGCTGGGCTTTGCTGTAGTATGTGAAAACACTTGATCTTTCCCCTTACGCTAACGTTTGCTCGGACAAAAAAGCAGTTTTTTTAAATTGTGTTAAATTTAAAACACTAACGTTTTTCTATTGTGTCAATACAGAACATGTCGGGCCACCCACGGCGAGTACAAGCCTTGTACGATTGCCAGGCTGATAACGACGACGAACTGACCTTCACGGAGGGGGAGATAATTTTAGTCACTGGTGATGCCGAAGACGACGATTGGTGGGTAAGTAGTACTCGTCAACTCGTCAAGGGGATGGAAAACCAACATGCCGGTTAATGGCAATGAGTAAATATCGAAATATTGGATACCATGCATCAACCTAACCGCTTGACGTTGCTCGTCCCCAGGTTCCTTTAACCAAAAATGAAGAGCAAAACCCTTGACAAAACTTATATAACTTCGCGATTATTTATCGGAGCTCCCTCAAACTTCGGATTTGTGTTTATCTGATAGCAATCTTTTAGCTGTTAAGAAATCAGTCTCGTCTCAATGGCACTTTAAAAGGTTGAATATTGAAAATTTAATTGTTTTTTTTGTTGACAGATGGGTGAAATCGAGGGTCTTCCGGGTCGAAAAGGAGTTTTTCCAATAAGCTTTGTTCACGTATTGTCAGACTAAAAGCCGAAATGGAAACCGTCTTAGCATAAGAAAGCTTGGTGGAGATAGACGAAGCTCGTCAACCATGCTACACCGCTGACATGCTACATGAAACTCGCGGGCGCAAGCTTTGGAACACTTAGCAAAAGAACCGGTTGAAATTCATACTCGGAGGAACTTTGGCTTTTTAGTAAGGGAGAACTCGTAAAGTTCTAATTGATCTCTTTCAGAATACTTAAAAGAACTTCTACGTTATCATCGTCAGAAAGTGAACAGACCTAAGGATCGTATATAGTGCACAAAGAGGTTAATCAGATGGCTTGATTGTTCATTTGTCCTAGTACAATTGAACCACGTTGTTCGAACTACCAAGGCAAACTGAAATTACTTCGAGTTATCCGGGTTTTGAGTTAAAGGGGCTAAAATCATAAATATTCGAGCCAAGAAGAAGATTAATTTTGCTTCGATTTAGCAGGGAATTCGAATAACCGAGGGTTAGAGTAATCGGGATTCAACTGTTTAAACAAGAACTTAGTATCACAGTTAAACCCAGACAACTAAAACCGTCAGTACTTCAAATTCATACGCTGCGTGATCTCGAAGAAAAAACTGATTTCCCTTCAATTTGCCTCAAATATTTGCTTTAATTTTAACTGCCATAACTCGAAACCCAGAATAGATCGAAGAATTTTAACTTTCTTTTGGCAATTCGAGTAACTGGGGTTCAACTGTAGCTTAAATCAGTAGAATTTTGACCATGTCCGTCAGTCAAGAAACTCGGGTTATATTTACATTATACTTGCTGATATTCGTGGTAAATACGAGTGGGAAAGAGAAAGACTGAATAGGAATGGGAAAGTATGCAAAGGTGGAATGGGATGAATCAAATGTGCTAAAGGGCAAAGATGAAAAGTTTAGTGGGTTGGAGTGGTGGGTAGGAATGGGATGGGATGTGGAAAGGGAGAGATTTTGGAGAATGGCAATGGGGGAAAAATTATGATTGATGGATTTTGGGAAACCGAGAGGACAAATAGAGGGAAGAATTGAATAATTTCAGTTAGAACGTTTCAATTTGTATTAAACATATCTTCCTCAATTAAAGTGCCTATGAAATGAAATTTTTGTTACCTCAGTGGATAGACCTTGCTAAATGAGTAATAGCCAAAGCCAAACTTGGGTTGATGATGTATTAAGAGGTAGATGATGGGTCAAGTCGGTCAAAGTTTGGCTCAAATTCATCCAAAGGTTATGGACTGGCTGCAACAGATTTTAAAAAATATGCAGATTTGCCTGTCAGACTTGTGACGTCATCAGTTGAAACATTAAATGTTAATGTCTCGAGAACCGTAAAAGATTTTGACAAAATATTTTCACCGCTATTCCTCATTTAGCAAGGTCTATCTACTGACGTAATAAAATATTTCATTTCATAGGCACTTTAAGAATATAAGAACTGAATGTTCTCGGTAAAGAACAATGAACTACTTCACTTCTTCCATTTAAGACAAGAATTTAATTTTTCAGAAGGTAAACTAAAGATAGTTTTAAATTCAGGGTTTTGATTCTAGGTTATATGGATCGCGAAGAATAAATTGTTCTCAGGGAATTTCAAATAGAACTTTTATTAAGTCTGTGTCCATATTGATAATCCTGTACACATAAAACTACTGCCGAGCAACTTAGCTTGAACATTTTCACGGTTAGGATTTCCCGCGCGCCGCCATCTTCAAAAGTGCCCTGTTTCGGTTGCAGTGCCAGTCTCCACTCTTGATGAATACAATAGCAATGAACGAGAGGGGGTCTGGCACTGCAACCAAACATTTTCAAAATGGCGGCGCGCGGGAAACTTAAACCGTGGAAATGATCAAACTAAATTGTTCGGCGTTAGATTTATATACAGGATTATCAAATTTGAGCTGCTGATAAGAACACGGACTTGACAAAAGATAAGAACAATTTCGCGTTTCTTAACTTTTATTGAAACGGATTTTTTTAGTACAAATATTCCATGAGATAAATTATGATAGAACAAATCAATGTCAGTTTTAAGTGAGTTTAGAGTAAGATGTTTATGAAGTATAACGTTTGTATTTTTATTGCTGTACAGTTTTGCAAAAGACTTTATTCATTAATTCTAAAAAATAGGCAGTTTTTGGATTACATCTAAAGTTAATTCTTTATTGTTGTGACTTGAGTTGTGTTTTTTATTCGCAGAAGTCCCCTTCCCCACCCCGCTGGTTACTGGGTTAACCTTGCGGTGCGCACCGTTGGTGTGTTTTAAATTTTACGCTCAATTCTGACTCTTCCCAAAATGAAAAGAAACTCTAAGTCTCTTTTAAGTTTTAGTTTTATTTTTGACTCGCAAATTTTGACAAAAATCAAAAAGCTCAATTTTTTTTGCAAGACTGAACAAATCCGCAGTTTACAAGAATAGCCGCAGTTGTTACCAGAACAACAAAGCCCGAATTTTTTTTACAAAAGGCAATTTTAACAATGAAAGTTAACTTGCAATTTTCTCAAAAACAACAGGCCGCAATATTTTACAAGGAGAAAGCCCCCAGTTTAAAAAAACAGCCGCAATTTTTACGAGAACAACAAAGCCGCGAACTTATAAGTAATGATTTCGGGGATTAAAAGATATAATCCTTACCCCAACCCTAACCATTACTTGTAATATTAACAGTGATTTTGATAATTGTTGGTGTTCGTAAAGCGAGGTTTACCTCCGATATCTTGGTCTGAAGATGCATAATGAAGTATGGGTGAGTACGGAAATCTTGCCGGTGAACGTTTTTACTGCCAGGTAGAATACAGAAACGAACAAAAAAGCGCAGTTGGAATCCGTTTGAAGCAACAGAGTTGAGTCAACCGCTTTATTCTCGTGAAAGAATCAACCCGAAGAAGTCCGGGCTTACAAGAGTTTATATAGCTTTTCTAAGTGACAGTTTCTCATCAGTACCAAAAATAGTTCGAGACACACTGTGTCTGTTATAACATCACTAGGTCGTTTACGTACAGAACCAAACTGCTTAAAGAAGTTATGAAAAAGTATCTTTTAGATATCAAGAAAAAGCTGGTGTTCTTAAGAGTGTGTTCGTGATAGTTTTAGTTTTCTCTCGCGAAAACTATGAAAACACGTGAACATTTTGACACCCCCCAAGTTCATCCAAGGCTAGCTTAGTGTCCCAAATTCCAGGATTGAGCAAAAACAAGGTACCGTTCAGTTGTCTAGAAGTTTCTATTACCAAGACCTGTCTGTTCTTGAGTTCTAGCCAAAAAAAATGTGAGTTTCTTAACAAATCAGATTAGACGTTTCGCTACGTTTGTATAATGACAGTTGATAAAATATTGGAGAGTATAAATGAAAAAGGTTACTCTAAACTATAAAAAATAACTTACGTGTCTACGCCAAAGCGTTGGACACTGTTAGGGGAGGAGGTTCAAATATTCCCACGAGAAAACCTCATTTAAGACTATCCTATTAAACCTTTTTTTACAGTCAAAACAGACTGCTATCCTTTCATGATGGCTGGGGTAGCTGAAACCATCATGAAAGGAGAAGAAATTCCAACAGGTTCCCTTTTAGTTTGGCATGGCATGTTGGACGATACCACGGAAAGCCCCACCAGCAAATCCAAAAACAAAATAGGATAAAGTAAGACAACGCTCAAGAGTAGTGAAGATTTCTGTGAAAGTAGTACTTCAGAGTCGGATAATGACGGCAACATGACAGCCGATTACTGCGGCTTTAATAAAGAGCACTTAGAATAAAGAATTTCCTCAGTAGTTCAAGTTAAAGATTAGCTTATTTTCGAACCAAGGGACATGTAATTCTGCCGCATTTTTCCTTTTGCCTATTCTGATACAATAACTATGCATTCTTCCCGGAAAAATTTTTAAACTTACGGTGCGGCGTGCAAAGTACAAAGATAAAAAACAGAAAGCGCAAAAATGTGACAGGCGGCAAGTCAAGCGGAGCTTCCGACCGTTCATGATTGGCTCTACTTAATTGGCTTCACTTAACATTTCGAGGTGTTAAAATGTCAGCAAGAGACCACAATTCCCGCGAAATCTTAGTTCGTGTTTTTCTCGCATATTGAAAATGGGGTATTTTGATGACTTTAAAAGATTATAACTTCATCTGGTTTCAATCAAACTTGCCCAAATTTTCACTGCTCGTTGACAATAGCCGGATGTTCAAAAGGGTGTCGGGAATTTTTCTGTAATTGCTTAATAATAGAGCTATCCTCTAATCACTACCTCATTAACTAATTTTCTAAAACTTTTAAAGAAAAGAGCTGTCAAATTTAAACCACTAAAAAGCTTGAAATTACCCGACCTCCTTTTTAAGTATGACTATTTAAGATTACGAAAATCAAATTTTAACAGCTATTAGTCAAAACAGGCGCGAGAGTTGACATTTGGTAGACAAGAGGTACTTTTGCGGATTTGTCTTAGAAATGGAAAAAGAGTAAGTTTTTCTGAATTCTGCGAACAAAGCAATAATCTACATCTATTTGGCTCGAAAGGGCTGCAATTTCAAGGGAAATCATTTAAACGAGACGCGCAAACGCAAATTTTGCCAAACACACCTCTATCCTATCCTGTAACCTTAAGTGGTTTGTTTTGAGCGCATTAAAGGTAAAGGTAAATACTGGCAGGTTAAAAGATATTAAAGAATCTCGTCAAAAGATGATGCAACCCTTTTTTCGACCTTTTGTCACCTAACAACAGTATTTTGTTTGTATTGTAACGTTTTCTTTTCATCTTAAACAAGAGGTCAGTACGCTATAAAATGGATAGATACCTTGTCCTACTTTCATTCCTAAACAATTACGACTGCTTTACAAAATGGCGGTCGAAACCGAATTCCCTCATTTAAATAGTAATGTTTCTTATTTGTAAAATGAAAAATTATGAAATGCTTCATAAAAAAAGTAACTTTCTGTGTTGCAGAGAAAGAAAATTGTTTCTGCTTAAAAATATTCCGATGTTAAAAAGCTAAATTTTGTACTTCGCGCTCCCGAACGGCAGGGGTTATGACTCGTCGACGGCTAAATGACAACTGAATCTCGAACAAGTTGTCCTTGTATCAAGGAAGAATGGCATGAGCATATAGCGACATTTATCTGTTTGTACGTGTATGTGAATTTATGACGGTCAACACAAGACGATTTGTTCGTCCCCCTTTCGTACTAACGCAAACAAATCGTCAGACGACTTATCCATCTTCTAATGTTATGTGAAAACGGTTATTGACTAAGAATGTGCTTCGTCAATGCAGCACTACTGTAGTGTTCCACACTGTAGCCTTTGGCTACCTTTTATTGCTAATTGGAGTCAAACACCTTAAGCTGTTGCCCTGACCACTGAAGAACTCCATTTGTAATCTTAGTTAATAATTAAATTGTAACATATGACTATAGGTGAGGCCGCCACATGCCTCTCGTGAGATACAGCAATATTACGTGTTCTATGTGCAAGCAATACAAACTACAATTACTTGCTGTCGATACATTCATTGCCTTTCAAGTGTCTCTATATATTTTGTTGAAAATAAACTTGTACCAAAATAAAAATATTTAAGTAATATCTACAATTCCTTTCAACTGTGGATGTTTGCAACTCGAACGCAAAGACTATCATCCATTCAATTCACTATCAACTAACTTTTTTTTGTCCGTGCCTGCACTACAAAACAGCTGCCTCGTTTAAATTACCTCATTTTCTTATATCGTAGAAAATGTTCGTTATTCACAGTACGTTTCCCTTGTCAATTTTCTCATTAGGACGATTTGACTCGCAAGGCTCCCAGTAATGACCTCCACAACGACTTCAAACATCGTGAAATGAAGCTAGAACGTTGCTTAGTACCGTGTATGTATTAACACCCTGAATGCACAGGGCCTTTGGAGCAGGCCCAGCCTCGCTCTACATCAATTATATTAACTATATTTAGCCACACTTAGTTTTATTGTAGCAAATTTGACTGAGCTACAACAACTACCAATCAGAAGTCAACAGGCTATCCCTCGTAGGCAGGGGTAAGTTATCATACCCTTTTCCTAATAACTGGTTACCTATGCTTACTCATTAGTTAAAGGGGTTAGCTATCTTAATTAAGAAATAGTTCATGGTTATCGTGTTTCCATCGTGTTATGGATGCACGCGGAAGAAGTCGAGTGCTTCTCTCGTTCTGTCCCAGCTTCCCGCGTGCATACATAACACGATAGACACACGGTTACCACGAACTATTACTTTTGAACATTTGAGTGTTTAAAAAAGCAAACACTAAGCAAAGTTAAGTTATGATTTAATATCCAGATATACGGCCGGTGGTACGTCTATTGAGTTATAGATGCACGCTTGTGTTATAAAAAAGCGTGCTTAAAATTTCTACATATGTTCTAAATTGATGTAAATTCTTTAGTTACAAAACTTGGTTTTCGGAAATTTCTGGCGGTTGTGTTATATTCTGTCTGTGGACCCATACGAAGGGGCCGTTCTGTAGAACGTGTGTCTTGATCGTCTCCAATACACCCAGATGGTATTTGATACGATCAGCAACGCAACCACCACGAGCCACTGAAAGAGAGTTAAAAAACAACTTGTTTCAATGTCCTATTTTGAACTTGGAAGCCCTTTGCTACAAACGGGGATGCTACTTTTAATTGAGTGTGAAAGTCAAGGACTTCCAGGACTTTAAGGACCTTCTGTACCAAATAAAACTCATTTTTGGCTGATTTTTTCAAATATAAGTGCGACAACATACATACCATATTAACGAGGTTCACGAAATGAGCCGTGAGCTTCTGAGGGAAATTGAGCCTTCGTTTTTGTTTAAGTCGAAATTACTACAAATATTAGTAATTAATGATGAAACTCTTTGCCCATTTGAGAATTTTCCATGACCGTGACCAAATTTCAAGGACTTAACAGGACCTGGAATCATTTTTTTTGCCCGTTCCAAGAATTTCCAGGATTTCCAGAACCGTGACCAAATTTCAAGGACTTTCCAGGGCTGAATAATCTTTTTGCACCTTCCAGGACTTTCCAAAAATTTTCAAGCCATTACTGGGGCAACCCTGTATAAAACAAGGCAGTGCGTGAAATAGAGGCCCCTCCACACGTTCCAAAACAATTCGTAAAGATTTTATCCATCTAGGACTTCCGTTCCTACGAAAAGTTTGAGCTTAAAGCAACGAGAACAACAACGATGGTTTTTAAAAAAAACACATTTCTTGCTTGCTCCATTCAATCATGTATGGCTAGTTTGCTTTCTCTTTTGTCCGAGTTACGCCTTGTGAATTGAAAACTATGAAAGTGTTTTTCTTAAAGGTGATGAAGATTGACAATTTATATGTAAGTCGCAATCCCATAAACGCGAACTTTCGAAAACATTCTTCAAAAGCAGAAATTCCCGTTAATAGTTATTGTGTACCAATCCTACAAGCGGATACTTAGATCGATGGTGAGATCGTCTGGGTTGGTGCAATCCTGAGAAGGTCTATTGTCGATGTTAGTGACGATGTAAGTTGCTTACAACGACAACAGTCCTTCTCAGGACTACACTAATTCGGACGATCTCATCACAGTGTTACTCCTGGGCTCAAACCATTTACCGTATTAAGGGGATATCTCATGTGACTACTGATGAACTTTGAATTGTGGCTTAACAATGTATAATAAACGACAGAAATAGTGACTGTCAATTTTATGTCATCTTCCTAGTTCAAAGACTTTTTCATCTTAATTAGCATTGAAATCAAGTAAGTCTAAAGGAGATAAACATTTGAAAGAAATGGGAATTCAACCGTATATATTACTTTAATTTATCTCGAAAGTTTAACAGAGTAGGTAAGCTAAATCCTTTCTTGAACTAAGTGGCCCATTAGGCCGGTACTTCTTATCTCGGTTTCCGTAGTGCTAAACGGATGAGAATCACAACTGGACAGGACACTAGTAATCCATCACAGGTTAGTCACCCGCAGAAGCTGGTATTCATTTATACAGCTGAGTCGACTGGAACAAGTCGGGTAAAGTGTCTTGCTAAAGGACACAACTCAGTGGTCCGACCGGGGCCCGAATTTGCGACACTAGGATTACAGGTTGAACGCGCTAACAGCTCGACAAAGAAGATACAGACGATTTGAGCTGCGTCTGTTTCACCATATTCCAGAACATTGCGTTTGAGAGCATTTCTAAGATGCTGCCTTAAACATCGGTACTGTGCATCTGGTGAGAAGTCGTGACACAAGAAAACGGAGCCCACCTTCCTTGACTCGTCGCCTACCGGCACAAGAAATAAAATGAGTAACGTCTCCCTTAAAAACAAGGATTAGCTAAGCCTTCTGATCAGTTCTGAAGGTTTCTAAAAAGTAACTCTGTTAGTATAAAGGTAAGACATCAATTAAATGCTCGTTTAGTCATACCTGAGTAATGCAGTTCATAAAACTTTCAGTATTCATCTGATACCATTTGAATTTCTCATTTCGTATAGTGTCTATGAAAAACCAAACCAGCAAAGCTATGGCTTCGATTGGCACAATAAACCTGGCAAGATCAATGGCAACAGAAAAAGCACTAGTAATAATAATGGTAAAGATATCAGTAACAATATTACTATAAGTAATGAACAACAGCTTAGTAATACCAGTAATAGTAATAGCAAAAATGATACGCAGTTGCAATGGTAAATATATTGGTAAGGTACTGGCGCTGGTACTCACGACGGTACTGGCGTTTGCAACGGTACTAGTGAAAGACATTAGTAATGATAAAGGATACTGGCACTAGTAATGCTACTGACACTAGTAATGGTAATGGTACTTGCACTAGTAATGGTAATGATACTGGTAATTGCACTAGTAATGGTAATGATACTGGTACTGGCACTAGTAATGGTAATGATACTGGTACTGGCACTAGTAATGGTAAT
>JAOBRD020117198.1:0-10148 GCA_027575215.2 Hydrozoanthus sils | reverse complement strand
GGGAGTCCTGGATCTGCCACTGACAATGACCAGTTCTCTTTGCAGTAATACATAGCTGAGTATTTTGTTTCTTGGTTTCAAACACTCGACAATGTCTGTTGTTTTTCTTGATTAAGTTCACTCATGTTTTGCTGTTTCCTTTTGTCATTTTGAAATCTGCATATCCAAGTTATAGACTAAGTGTTACTTTCTTCAAGGAAACTAGCATTTTTCCTCTCTAAAATGCACCAGACTGCATTTTAGAGGTGCCAATATCAAAAATTTTCTGGGGAAGCATGCCCCTGGTCCACCTGGTGTGCTAGCTGCCTATATGATCGCTTTTTTCTGGGAGCATATAACCCCTCATTTCTTACACAGACAGATGCTGGAAAAAAAAAGCCATGCCCCAGGGTTGTTCTTTAAAGCCTGGAACCCTCAAAATGAACCTGACCATCATTTCTTTTACTTAGATCTTTTTCCAGCTACATTTTAAAGCAATTGAAGTTCTAAGTATGTACAAGTATGCAGGCCATTTTATTATTAGATACTAACCAGATACATTTGAATGGACAACTTTTATTTAACTACATTATTAACACAGACTTAACTTAATAAATGAACAGTAACATTCTTTGTTTATCAAATTCTAAACCTATATACTCTATGGTTTGGAAAAATATCAAGATAACCTAGCAAACTGATCTTATATATCAGACAAGGACTGTGGAAAAAAAACTTTTAGAGCTGATCCAGCTAAAAAAAGCTACCATATTTTGTCATGTATAAGTCGACCTTTTAACACCAAAAATTCACGTCTAAAAATCACACGTCTCGTCTTATACACGGATCAAAACGTGAATTTTTTTTAACACCCCATAAAACTCAATAAAAACATTTAAAACCAGCATTCACATGATAAGTACTTAAAGCAAGAAAGAATTCTGTGATCTTTACAGTATACTGTGTACAAACAATTGATTATCGTAAAAATGAAATAATTAATAATTACTTTGCTCACTGTACACTTTGTATGTTATGTTTTTTTGTATTTCTTTCTTAAATTTTTGTTACAACATTTATTTAGTACTTATGAGATTTTTTTCTTGCAAAATATTGAGTTTGACTTATACATGGGAACTTTAAAACTTGCACTTTTTTGGCTGCAAAATGGGGGATCGGCTTACACATGGCAAAATATGGTACATTTTTTTTGAAGGGAAGTTGCCTATAGGCAGCTGGCACATATCACTGGTTTCCCTAGTGTTAAGCAGATGAGAGTCTGATTCCCCTTGGACAGGACACTAATCTATTGCAGGTCAGCTCCCAGCAAAAGCTGGTACTCATTTATACAGCTGACTTGACAGAAACACAACACATGCACAATGGTTTGACTGGGGCTTAAACTCACAACCCTAGAATTATGATTTGAGCACACTAACCACCTGTAAATTGTGCTCTTGATTCAGGCCAAAAATAAATTACATTTCCCAGATATACCCAACCAATAAACAAAACATTAAGGGACTTTTTTGCTTGGCTAGACCATGTTTTGCTTTGTGCACCCTTTAACTTCCCAGTATCTCAAACCACATGTAGCATAGCCCCCCCCCCCAGGCAAACCCCAAGCATCCGAAAAAATTGGTCAAATACTTGGCCCAGCAGGCAATTTTCATGGGCAAATGCCCTGCCCCCCCCCCTTCCTACTATGATGGTCAAATGTCCTGCCCCCACAGTCCATCAGACCAATATACAAAAATATTAGTTGTCAAATTTAAATAAACATAACTGTTTCAGCTCAATAGAACTGGAGAAACAGTACATACAGAACATTGTGCATCTACTGTGCTTTACTCTCCACCCAACCTATCACATACAGAGGTTGTTCTTTGTTCCATATACTCGTGAATCAAAAATGAACAGTCATATGGTCAAATGGTGAACTGTTAGGGTAACAAAATGAGACACTAGCTCCCACCGGATTAAGACAAGCAAATGATTTTCTTGTTTAATATGTAGGTCTTTTATGGTTGATAAATGTTCTTTTTATTCTAAAATGAGGGTGTTTGAAGCTCTTGACTTCTGAGCACTGTTGGAAACACAAGGCTAGTTTTTTGTTGTTTGCAAATGCCTGGGGCCCTGGACACTGCTAACTGCCAAATGCCCAGCCCTCTGAGATTAATCTTCTGTCAAATGACCAGGATGGGGGTGGGAGGGGGGGGGGGGGTGCTCGCAGTTGGAATTGACTCGCACGTAAGTTTTTCACATGAAAGAGTTGGCATTTGTTTGAGCAGCACAAAATATTGAGCATAAACTAATCTAGTATATTGCAAACTGTATAAAAAAATCACTGAACTATTTATTCCAAAGCTTGCCGACTCTCTAATTCACCTGAAATAGGTAAAAGTAATATTTTGAAATTCTTTTTTGTTCTTCAAGACGAGAATTACTTCATGATAAATATGCATACATTTTGAAAATTAAGTTTATTCCCTAATTAATATAACGCCTTCCTGCAGCATGGAGTTTTGATTTATACCTCAGCACTACTTCCGATAGATTTTCCCAATAAATTTGATTTACAAAATATTCGTCTAAATGATTTATTTTAACAGACATGATCTACGACTCTATTCAACAGTGACATGTCATTAGACTAAATTTGTTTTACAGCGTGTTGCAACAAACCTGTTTCTGTCGAAAGACTTCCTTCGTGCAAATTCTGTATTATCTCGTCTATTTTCGATTTACTCCCGTTCATTTTCCAATTACCCCCGACGAAGAATCTGCGTCCCATTTTTCCAGATTTACGAACAGTTATCGAGTAATTTCAAGGACAGTAACAAGTTTTGCAAGGAAATAGTTATTAACTAGTGCTTAGTCTCCCAGCTCGCCGCCAATGTTGCGAGCAGCCTAGGGATAAGTTGCAGAGCCCGACGGGATCGGGATGACGGTGATTTTCAGCAGAATCTAAGCACCATAACTAGTAGCTTTTAAAAAAGAATGAAGTGCTGCCTGATTATCGAGGCGTGCAGGGGTAAATACTAAATTGTTTAAATTAAAACATGCTGTGAATTCGATCAATAACTGATTATGTCCGCGAGTTGACAGCGACGCTTTCGTTGCATCAAGCTTTCTCTCAGTCGAAAGCTAGTTGGGGCTTTCAGATGCTTGATTAACGCTTCCTTACTGTGATGTATTATTCGTTCCTTATTTAACCTTTTTTTCAAAGACCACTTGCATCGATCTCACACACTCCAACCGAGTGTTCGAAAAAGGAAACCAACGAACAAACCTTACGCAGAAGCTGATTGGCCTACAGTGGTCGAACTAACCATATATGGAACACCACACATACCGGAAGCAAAAAGCCATGAATTGGCTCCGAGAGGCCGAACTAACCATATATCGAGAGTAGATGAAAAACCGGAAGTAAAAATCGACGGAAACTAACTCGAGTCTATCCGGGAGAATATTTCCAGAGCTCATTCATTGTGCAAGTTTCTTTCAAAAGACAGAGGGCAATATCCTCCCGTATAATACGCACAAGAAAATGACGAAATTACCAAGAAATTGTTCTGAAAGCCATGGTTTTTTAGCCAGATTCTCAGCCGGCCAGCTGGATGCAGCATTTTCAGTATAATAACATTCTACCTGTGTGCTTTCATAACTTCCTTTGATTTTACTGTTATTTTACTGAAAACTAAAATCATTCTAATTAAAATTTAATACTTGATACGCGAAACATAAGTAAATGAAAAAATACAAATCATTAAAAAAAATAATTATTAAACTGTGGCCACGTGACGTGTTTCAATGAGTCAATGCAGTTATGCAGTTTTGGAGAACTAATTTTAGTTTACAAGAAAACATTAACTGTTTTGACTGAAGCCGTTAAAATTCTCCAGTCCAGAAATTATTCGTTGTTTTGTCAAACTCTCCTGCCTTGATCTCGCCTCTTCTGTTGATTGACCATATTCTTGATTGATAATATGCTTAGTCCGTTCTGTGTTTCCCTCAGTGAATCGGAGCTGTCCTCAGTGAAAAAAGATCTCTGCAATTGAGAAGCAAAATACGATAAGTTTAAGTTAATTTTTTTGCTACTGAGGCCGGTATAGCTAAAGGTGCAGTACAATATATTTTAAGTAAACAAGTTTTAATGAAGTGAATAATACACCCGTTTGGTTCTAGGATGCGACTTATAACGGGGCTATTCTGTTCAATTAGTGATTCGAGTCATACTGCGCATACCTTGGAAGCAACAAATCGGAACTGATGTTTGTATAACAATAACTGAAAAACCAGTACAAGCCGCGCTTGTTTTTAGTTTTGTCCCTCATATCTCGTGAAGTTCTTTGTCTTTGTAGAAACTCTTTTTGTTAACTTTTTAGGAATCCCTTATCCGAGAAAATTAATCCCCAGGTTTGCGATAAAAACTTAGAACTTAAAGACAAACCTTGAAGTTTTCTTAAAATGTAAGTGTTGTAAGTTCAATAAAAACAGTTGTAAGAGTAATTTAGGAAAATACTAAAGCCTGTCTTCGATACCTTTCGTCCTTCCTTTTTCTTGCATGGCCTGTATCGCCGCCATCTTATACAAAGTCCTCTTTCCTCTATCAACTCCTTTTTGTCCCGAGCCATGGGTACTGTCAACTGTGGGGTTTCATTTTCTGACATTTCTTTTGCCTTGCCGTGTTCTTCGGACGTGGTGCTGAGCACAACCACAGCGAAACACAGCAGAACAGCAACTATCACAGCCACCTCTCTAAAACGAATGTGATGCATTGTTCTTTACAAACCCGTCTGTGTTCACTCTTCAAAAGTTCATAAAATTATGAAACCGTTGAAGTTAGACCACAAGTTTACTGTTAATGGTCCTGCTTTAGCTTCCTTTAAATGCTCTCCGAGATTAACCGACGTCAACAGATGATGTAGAATCCACGGAGTTTATCAAACAAACAACTATGGCTTCCCCCCATCACATCCGCTCATTGCTTTTATGAAAAGCAGGGAAGTTTTTACTAAAATAGGAAAAACGTTTGTCATGTTGCTTATTAGCTTTATTTCCTTTATATTGTTGTTAATTCTATTAAATAAGCGTTGGTATAAAACAGGTTATGAGAGCACACATCGCTTGCAGTATGGAATAATTTGGTTAATTGTTTGACCACAGTACTGCCTACGAGGTCTTTAATAGTTTGGGAAATATCGCATACGTGTGCATTTTCCGTTAATGCCTGACGGACTAAACTCTCTTTACCGTGCTCGCCCATTGTCATTGGTCATTGTTGTTGAGTAATAGATAAGTATTGATAGTAGAGTCGTCCTTTAATTTAAGGCCAACAGCTAAGAGTCTCTTATGAAATCAAACTTGTATTTTAGCATTTAATATCCGTTTTTCAGTTGTTTCCGGAGAATGCGTTTGACAACTAGATATTCATTTACTCTTGTGATCTTTTCATGAGCTAAGCTTTACTTTGTTTTTCAACCAACGCAATTCTCAAGTTTGCTTTTTTGATATTTGCGAACACTGTTTTCTAGGTTTCTTCAGTTTTAGGTAACTTTCAATCTTAATTGAGGCGTTCTACTATGAAAAATTCCTAGTTTAAATCCTGATTGATAGCTATTTAAGACCCGATTTGGTTGAACTAATGCAATAATTGGTTTGTGATGTCCTGGTTTGCGTAGGTAAGCTCACGCCTTGACTGCAAATCAAGCTCAAATCCACTTGATCGTATTTTACATTTAACCGGAAGTATTGAGTTGAGCAGTGCCTTTTAACTTTGCTAAGTAAAAAGGATAAAAGAATCGTCAAAACGCGTTGCACGCAGTATAACTAGCTGTCTTTAAAACCAGTTGAATACAAGAGAAATGCTAGAAAAATATAAGGGACTTGAAATTAAAAAATCGTCGATATAGGCTATTTTGAATTTGCTATTAGATTATCTTTTTACTTTTGGACCTATTTTATATCAAGTTGGAAAGAAAGCGCTCCCGTTAATTGAGTGCTCAGAAAAAATTGAGTCACTGACGGGAATCGAACCCGCAACCTTCTGATTACCAGTCAGACTCCACCCACTCAACATCACTGAGTTTAACTTATCATTAATTCAACTTTTAGCAGTTTATCAACTCAGCCCTGACAACATATAACAGACTCAGTCTTTGTGAACTTCATCCGGCTGTATTCGTGCCAGTTGGCCCCAAGACGTTCATACCTCCCTCGTGTTGGATAGTAACACGATGCTGTCTTAACTTTCCTATCCGCTTGTATTCAAAATATTATGAAAAAGGCGGGAAAACAACGCATGGTCCGCCCGAATAGATTAAGGGCAATAGTTTGTTTTGCTTATAAATACGTCATAAGCATCTCCGCTACGGAATAAAGGTGGCTTGTAGTCAATTATTTCTGAACCTTTTTAATTTTGTGGGCGTAATTTGCATAACACATCCAACTCTTGCCACTGGGCATAATACTATCATTGGCCTTAGAAACGTTATCATCAATTTTATTTGTTTTTTAGTACCACAACTTCACAGGAAATCTTTAAAAGCAGCAAAGCTCAAGGCTTTCTTATAGAGAAGCTTTCCCTTTGCCCATCTTTTTGAACAAAGGCCCCTTGATATCGCGGCTTTTAAGTCGGAATAGAAAAAGAAACGAGATAATTCATGTGCAAGCTGAAAGTATTAGGCGTATAGGCTTGGGAAGGAGCCATTCACACAACTAAACTTCAAAAGAACACATTTTCATTCAAGTTATTCCGGCGAACAACCAAAAGTGAAAATTAAAAAGCCTTTCAGTGTCAAGAGAAAAAGAAAATTATCATTAAAAAGTTTATTGTGTAAAATTTAAAAAACAAATTTGCACGCGAGGTGAATTAATAATCCTCTATATATGGCCATGTACAAATAGGAAAGAAAACTGACTAGTTTTTGTCAAGCTTAAATTTATGAAAACTTCTTCTATTTTGTTATCGAGTAATTCACATTGGATATCAGGATTGCCTTTTGCCGCGCCGCCCAGTCTGGCCTTAGTTCAACGCAGAAGGCTATGGACAAGAGTAAATTTGATACCACCTCAAGCAATTTAGCTTCCCTAGATTAGTATTTAGATAACTAATTATTGTTTTCTTAAAAGTGATTCAGTTCAGGAAATTATTTCGAGCCTGCCAAGAAAGGAAGTCTTCGTCTATTCATAGTGTTTGTAGATCGCGTTTCATGTTTGCTATCGGAAGGAAAGGCTGTTGAAATTGAGACGCATCGGAAATAAAAAATGAAGAGAAGTGGGATGGCTTTTTGAATCTAATGTCTGTATGGAGTGTCTTGAATGATGTCAATTAAACCACTACAAGCGACGAGAACTTTGAAATTAAACCAATGAACACTGAAACTGAAAGCAAAGCCGAATCGCAGAACAGTTTCACATCATACAACAAGTTAGAATTCTATTTAGTGAATGTCATTATTCAACGTGTATTTATAATGATGTTTACTGTCATACTAATCGTGCGTCTTTGATGCGATACAACTTGAACAGATGTGATCTCGACGTGATCCAATTCTCTGCCATCTGGGAACACTAAGAATAAGTTAAAAGATAATTGAACTTAGTCTTTATAATTATAATGCGGGTCACCTTGTCTCAAAACCAATTTGTTTTTACCTAAGCTCATTTAATAGTCGTCTTTACAACAGCCAACATGGCGTTCAGTGTTACTTCAAGCACACTTTGTTCTTAAGAAAGAAATCTCCCAACGGTTCACTTGAGGTGAACAAACCACTAAATTAAACCCGTTTACGTAACAAGCCTTAAGGATTGTAAGGATGTAAGGATGGTCTGAAAAACATTTAGTTTTGGTAAAAGAAATGACAAATAATGAAGCTGACAAAAATCAGATATTGTCCTCGCGTGCGCTTTACGCCTACAAACATGGATTCAGACCCACACAGCCTGGATGCACGCACAGCCCGGATGCATGCACAGCTGATTTTACTGCGATTGTTGAAAAGGAAAAACATTTCTATTGATGTAGAAAAAAATTGTTTTGTTTTTTCTCAATAAATCTGCTTAGTGTTGTTTTATAGACTTAACGCGGCGGAGTTTGTCGGGTAAAATTGGTTCAGATAGATCGATGAGGAAGTTGAACTGATTATAGCGCTAGTGATACTAAAAGTAAAATGTGTAATTGGTAATTTCTCGTCCCACGTCAAACATTTAGTAAGGTAGATTTTCTCGAAAAAGTAAATAACTAAAAGATTAAATAAAACACTAAAACCACTTAAGTTTTTTTGTTTTATTGCATGTCTTCCAACTCAATAGACAAAGATGGAGTCTCCTTTCCGTGCGTACATTTTTAAGTTTTACGAAGAAAGAAATCTTGTTATAAATAACTTTTTAGTGTAGCTTAAAAAATTCTGTAGTGCTAGTCGCCACTGCGCCGGGCTAGCGGTACTTCAGAGAGAAACACCCATTCATACCCATTCATATAAGGGTTCATTAAAAGAAGAAAAAGATGAAAAAGACGTTAATGAACCCTTGCTTTCATGTTCATATTGTAAAGCAGTTATTTGAGTTTGATACTCTATCTTAAAAATTGCATTGCCGATGTATGTACACTCTTCTGCTTCAACGTGAGTTTGTCCGTTTTGCCAAAGTAAACAATAAAAGATTTAGCAGTCCGTTAAT
This sequence comes from Hydrozoanthus sils, assembly GCA_027575215.2. NCBI lineage: Eukaryota > Metazoa > Cnidaria > Anthozoa > Zoantharia > Hydrozoanthidae > Hydrozoanthus > Hydrozoanthus sils. The sequence continues at coordinate 1,487 of JAOBRD020117198.1, read as the reverse complement.
CCGCCTTTAGATGTTTTTAAAACAGTCTTTTGAAATTGTGTTTGTTATTAAAGCTGTTTGTATCTATGGGCGGATATGTGCAAACGCCAATTGTCTCAATACACGCTTTTTCATAAGAACTAGTAAATTTGGCCGAGGGGCTTGAGCTCGTTGTTCTTAATTTTTTGGCGATTTGAACTTCAAACTGTTCTTAAGATGTTTTTATTTCTATGTGTGGTTGAAATCGAATAAAAACTAAGCCTAAGGTACGTGTGTATGCACCATTGCATACATTGGGAAACAGATTGTGCACGAATTACTCTTCGGAGTAAGTACGCTTGTACAGCGAATAACTTGAAGCAAAGAGAAAAACTGGAAATCATTTCTGTATATATGGCTTAGTTAAACATATATATCGAAGCTTGGTAAAAATGTAAAAGATATTAAATATCGAACGTAACCGAGCCTCTCAGCTAAAATTTTCGCCTCGCAATTGGAATCTGAGCCTTCTTATAAAGTTGTTCGTATAAAAAAATAGCAAGTATTCATAGTAACGACTTTTAAAATTGAAGCTAAAAATATCTGCCATACGGACCTCTCTTTTTGTGTGTCTAAGGCTTTCAAACACTCGAACGGCGATCTCGACAGCGACTGTCGGACAAGTTCATAAAATTGACAAAAGATGATTGAGGGGAGTAGTACTGTATTTTATGGTTTACAGAATCAGACAGCAAAAACTGAAATGTTCCGGTTATGTCGACGGAAACCGGAGAAAGTAGTTTGCATGAAAACAATCTAATTCTTCAGGCCTGTACTCTATACGAATTAACATAAGGGAACTGTTTCAGGTAAGGAGAAGTTACCATTTTCTTGTACAGGCTTAATAAGCAGCTCAACAATTTACAAACAAAAGACGCCAAACTTGGAGTACGTCGATTAGCTGATCAAAAAACACAACAAAAAAGAAAAGAGTTGCATCATTTATTCCCCTAGTTACTTCCAGATGTAAATTCCTGGTCATAAATAAGTATTGTTTAATGAGTCGTGATTTCTTTGTTTTCTATCGTATAATACAAATAGTTTTTTTTAATCCAGCTCATTTTCGTGCCTTATTTTCTTTTGTCAGAAATTTTTGAAAAACGGGCGGCACGGAATTGCATGTCATGCGGAGTGGTGTTTCTTTCTAAAAAGTAGCCTTAATTTAGACGTCAATATGCTTGATCAGCCTTTTAAAAAACTAATTTCTGCGAGGTACTTGAGGAAGAAAACTATTTATCCTTAACGCATAAAAACAGCACTATTCCCAAGAAAACCAATGCAAAAACCCAAGCCGGCACTCGTTTACCAAATTATAGTTAGTTGAGAGCATTTAAGAACGTTGATGGGTAGATTTAAAACACCTTTGCCAAAAACCTAAAACTTTACGATTGTTTTTAACAACTGTTGTTTGAATAACTAAAAACCATTACTTCCGCCGGTTAGTTGCTAAATAGTCACCTTGACAACCC
>JAOBRD020117091.1:0-10148 GCA_027575215.2 Hydrozoanthus sils | reverse complement strand
CCCCTTCTTGCCTTCCTTCCTCCCTCCCTCTCTCTCCCTCCCTCCTTCTTTCCTTCTTCATCTTCTCGCGTGAAAGTAAATCATCAAGTGCTTACCTTTCCCAGCTTCCAACCATTACTCAAAATACCGAGAGGAACTGTTCTTATTCCAACTTTTTCAATGGTACCGACATCGCCATCAGTAAAGTGGAAATCGTCTGTTCTGTGTAAAAGAAACAACAAGAGAGGATACTTTTGATAAATATTATCGACTCTTCTTCTGTGGAAAAGCAGTTGATTGATTCTATCAGTCATTCTGCCGCAGAGATCCCACGAGATACTACGCATGCGCAAGTCGATCATTCTACGCGCACTATCCTGCATATTGTGGGAGGTCGATCTGTTAAACAAAAATCTTTCAAATATTCATCCATCTTTGTTCATCTTGGGAAGCTTCCTACTTTTATACGAAGCTAAGGGCAAGGAGAAACGTTTTTCGAACGTTTGAGAGGCATATCTACCGACAAAAAAGAAAATTTTCTTCCAACAAAGAAGGTGAATCAAAACAACATTGATGACATGGTAGCGACTGCCTAACCTCTACAAGTTGACTTAACGCGGCCGAATATGTCAACATCTTGCACAGGAAATGCTTCCTCTTAAGATTCAGATGGAGAAAAACGTTCTGCAAAAACTTCGAAGTCACAAGAGTCTATCAAGGCAAAACGCAAAAAGTGCTCATGCGATGCCAGCACTTCAGGTGGAAATTCCCAAACAAAAGTACTGATATATGTGGGAGGACTTAGCTGCAACATTCACAAACGCATAGAGTCGCTCCTGCAGTTATGGAGCTCAAATCAATGAAGCAGCTTGATGATTACAGTGACAGCATGCTCTCTGAAAGTGAGGGAGAGAAAAGTAGTTGGGAAAGCATCGAACGACAATGACACCTAGAAGAGCTTAACAAACCTACCGATGGAATATTGGATATCTTGGTATAGGACGCAACTTAAGATGAAATAACAAGGGCGCCACTTAATGAAAAAAACTTCATTGCTCCTTGATGGTGTGCTTACATCTGGATTAAATGAGCAAGTGCTTGCAAAGTGAAAGGAGCAAACTGGGCGCCCAGAAAATGGCATGCTCCTCCGAGTAACTAAAGTTAACTGATAAATATATGATATTGTCCAAAAACCCACAAGGAGCATAGATGCTCGACTTTAGAAAATGCAATTCCTGATAAAAGGTTTGATTCCAATTGCTCAGATATGTCAACAAAAAAAGAGATCTCGGAAGGGCTCTCAACTTCCGTGCCGCTACTTGCCTCGTCCAACCATGAACTCAATATGTGTAGACTGGACCTTAGAATGCTCCATGGCAGAGGTATTGGCTATTTATGAACAAAAAGCAAAATTCAGGGCATAATACTAGAGAGCCATCCTGTGCCAGGAGAATTTAACTCCAATATTTTCTTACGCCCACAAAAAGACGGCTACTATCATTTGGTTCTGAATCTCAAAGATTCGAACTCATGTGCAAGTTTCCATCATTTCAAAATGGACTCTATTCGTGCTTGCACCCAGCTAATGATACCAAATTGTTACATGGCCTCTATTGACCTGAGGGATGCGTATTTCTCAGTTCAAGTGCATCCTGATCACCAGAAATAACTCAAATTTTGGTGGAATGGCACTTTATATAAATTCACATGCTTGGCCCAAGGCTTGTTGTCCGTTCCACGCCTTTTTACAAAACTGATAAAACCAGTTGTTGCTCACCTCAGAAAGATGGTCATATGTCGAGTGGATATATTGATGATTTATTTTTAGTCGGATATACACTAAAGGATTGCCAGTCATATTTTTCTGACACTCTGAGCCCCTCGAAAGAACTAGGGTTGATACCTCACGAGGTAAAATCTGTAACCTTGCCAACACAAATCTTGCAGCAACTTGGGTTCCTACTGAGCTCTCTGGACATGACAGTTTTTCCATTTCTATAGAAAAACACCTCAAGCTTGCTAAATAAGATAAGGGGTACTCAAAATACCCAGACCTGCTATTTGGGAGGTGGCACAGTGAATTGGTACCATGGTCTCTTGTCTCCCAGGAGTCAAATATGGGAGTTAGTTTTATCGCCAGTTAGAGATTGGAAAGTTGCATAACTGTGATTTTGAGGCACCTATGAGTTATCTAAATTTGCAAAATCAGATATTCGATGGTGGATTGATAATGCCTTTTTTGTATGGTCAGCAACAGGATCTAACAGTCACATAAATGTACTTGAGCCTAGGGCAGTTTTGTTGAAGCTACAGGCCCTTTGCAAAGACTGCATCATACCCATATCAAAGTTTTCACAGACAACACAAAAACTGTAACTTACATCCGAAGTATGGGCGGTTCCTTTATCATATAATTCTGTTGCCTGTGAATCCTGGAAATGGTGTTTGTCAAAGAAAAAATGGCTAACTGTGCAGCATATCCCGGGAATAGATATTTGTGCTGCAGACAGGACCTCGCGTGTGTTTGATGACTCCAAGGAATGGAAACTGGATGTAGATACTTTTAGGAAATCCATAAATACCCTGGGAACACCTAGTGATAATATGTTTGCCTCTAGACTAAAGTACCAAATGATCGACACCATATGTATCAAGGCCTCCTGATTGACAAGCAGTGGCAACTGACGCCTTTAAATTGGATTGGAGTAACTATTTTACATGCCTTTCCTCCATTTAGTTTCATACCACAAGTTCTTCCAAAAACAAAATCAAACAATACACAGGCAATTGTAATAAAATTGGCCCACTCAACTATGCAATATTGGCACGAATGCTAGTTCATGCACCAATCTTATTTCCCCACAGGAGAAGCAATTTGCACCTCCCATTCGATCAAGACAGAGCCCGTCCTCTTGGGTCAAAGCTTCAGCTGATCGCCTGTCTCTATCCGGTAATCTCTTGAGAATCAGAGAATTTCAGAAATTAGCCAGAAAACAGTTCTCAGCTCCTGGCGTGAGGGAACTCTTAAGCAATATAAGGTGTACCTTGCAAAATGGTAATGTTTTGCAAGTAACTGGAATCTGGATCCCCGTCAGCCAAATATAGGAAATATACTGAACTTCGTACAAGGGCTTTATGATGGGGGCCTGGGTTCAGCTGGCTTAACATCGCCCGATCTGCCGTATCAGCTTGTATTATTCTAGGAGGAAACATCACTATTTGAGCTCACCTACTGGTTCAATTAAAGGGGTTTTTCAGAATAGACCAGCCTTACCTCAATATACATCCACATGGGACACAATAATAGTACTCCATTATCTGAGAAAATTACATCCAGCTCAGGAATTGACTCTAAAGAACCTTACCTAGAAGCTTGTCATGTTGGAGCCATTGACACTAGACAGCGTTACCAGACATAAGTTTCTTTGTACGACCTTGAGTTTTACGCACAAGGATACCAATATGTCATAGGTGTTTTATGCTGCAAAGCTAGTAAAATAATCAGCTTCGGGGAAGCAACAGTCTACCCCAGAATTAACCAGATTTCTTTTTGACGATAGTTTGTGTGTTGCTTCTTTCCTTGATGAATACATCGAGCGCACATCACTACACGGGGACCAGAATCAACTCTTCTTTAGCTTTGCCAGGCCACACTGCAGAGTCTCAAGCTCTAGAATATCTAGAATGCAGCTGGCAGGCGTTGACACATCTGCATTCAAGCAACACAGTACTAGGGCAGCAGCTACCAGTAAGGCTTATTCTTGTTGTGTACCTATATATTGCAATAATCATGAAAACTGCTGATGCTGATGTTTTATACTGCTATTGTTTCAGGGGTTTTCTCAAGAACGACAAAAACTTGTTTCAACTTTGGGACTTGCCAATGCTAGAACTGTTCCATGCCTTTATTTGAGCAAATAGTTTTAGACTTATAGTGAAGCTTGATGCATGTTGTGTTTTTTTAAGTTTAAAAGACTAGGAAGAATAAAGAAAATAAGTTGTTTTGTTACGCTTGCATATGTTAAGCCCAAATATTTTGGAATGGCCACTAAGGTAGAGTGACCACATGACTTTAATATCTCGTGGGATCTCTGCGGTAGAATGACAAATAGAATAAAAATTACACAAGACTTACCTGTAAGTTGAAATTGAATTGAGACTCTGTCAGTCATCCATAAAGCAGAGATTACACGTCCACCCGGACATGAACTTATTTCCTCCCTGCAGTTTGATTGACAACTGCACATAACTGACCAAGCCTCGTGTGGCTACTCAATTCTTTAAATAATGATCGATTTGGGCTTGCGTGGTATCTCTGCTATGTAGATGATTGATAGAATCCCAATCAAACTTCAATCTACAGGTAAGTCTTGGTTAATTTTGGTTTTAAGCCGAGGACGCGGTTTCCTTCACCAGTCGCGTCGCGTATCTAATCTTAAGTTGTTAGACTGAAAAAGACGATAAAGGAAATCAACAGCTCAGCAAAGTAAATAAATGAAAAATTTGGTGTGTCTTGCCAGCACGTGCGTTCGTCACATTTAGTTGAGTTCCTTATGATTCATAGGTATATATAGCTAGCCATATTATGTTTTGAAAAAACAATCTGTATGTATAGACATATTCCAGATATTAGTTCGATTAACATGCATGAAAAGGGTTTTCTATCGTTTCGCAAAATCTAGCTGATTGAATGTTGTACGTTGCGTGTGCAAACTGATGAGGTCTGAATAGACGAAACTAGTTTTTATGTTTGATTATATGTTGAAGATTTTTAATTATTAGCTTGAATTTTTAGTGTGTAAAGGTATTATATCAACTTAGTTGAGCAACAGAATGAATTTTATATATAGACAAACTTCATGATAAATTGGGAGGGTTGCATGTATCAGCTGCCACCGCTAAATGAAACAACAACCCAAATGAAATGAAAAAACCAACACCCAAAAGGAAATACCAACACGCAAAATGAAATACCAACCCTAAAAAAGAAATAAAAGGAAGAGGGAGGGTAAACCCTCTGCTCATCGGGCTCCTAGTCCATGTTCACACAAAAGGAAAACTTTTCATGTATATCTTATGCCTTAACATGCATGTAAAGGGTCTTCTATAGTTTCGCAAAATCTAACTGATTGAATGTTGTACGTTGCGTGTGCAGCATTTAAAATCACCCAAAGACTCAACGCTTGAAATTCTAAAATCCGATTACATGGACTAAATAACTTGCTAAAATTTTGGCAATTCAAATTTGCTAGTAAAGAATTAAGAATTTCAAGACTTGCCTGTAATAAAATAATGAATGAAAAGCTGTAAAAACATGGTCGTGAGTCTTTCTAAAGTGAAGTGGGTTATAAATACGAAAAGTTCAACCCTTTCCTGTAGTTTACAAACAATTCTTTATATATAGTTTGAAAGGAGAGATTCTAAATAAACTAATCTGGTTCTCAGTAATCACTAAAGTGATCAGTAAAAATCTCCTTGAATCTCGGTAATCAGCTAAAATTTTTGGCCTTTTTCAGTAATCGTTTCATTCAGCCCTTACAGATACTGTTTGCTGAAAGAAAGATTGGGAAAAATCTTGCCGGCACCAGGGGATAATCTGTCAAACCTTTAAAAGTCTCAACTGCGATAGCAGAGGAAAAAGTTCGTGCAGCCATAAAAGAGAAACTTAACATTGAAGTTGACATCAAAAGTATCCATCGCGTTGAAAGAAGGACCAAGCACAGTCAGATTGAACGACTAAACAAGCCTATGACCATCAAGCCACAAGGGCTCTTCGTTTGTGAAGATCTGGTTTTTGTAACACTCCAAAAAAAGGGCTAATCAATTAGAAAGTTTAAGAGCAAGTAAAACGGTTTATTTTATACTGGATCGCCTGGTTATCCACAACAAAAAAGTTTCAGCTCGTATATTTAAAGGAATTTTACAGTTTTGCCAGCTGAACATATTTGCTTTCTTTTGCTTTGTAGAAGTTTACTTGGTTTTGCGACGAAAGCGAGGAAGATTCGATGTTTAACTTTTAAATTGTTACAGCGAAAGTATTCTATTCACCAAAGTAACATTGTTTAGCGACGTATCTAGAAGAAGAACGCATGCATGCTTAAATTACGAGTCTTTCAACCCAGAAGCTTCATTTAACAATTGGTTCGGCTTCGTTGCCTTCAAAGTATTCGATCGGCTAAAACGTCAGCAGTAACTCCGTCACACCAAAGAATTTTAATACAAGTCACAGCAAATTACGACAAGTTACAACAGAGCTGACCTCAACTGGCGAATGGTTTAATTTGGCAGTGGATCAGCAGTCAAAGTTGATAAGCAGTCATCTTAGGAAGAGAAAATCCAAATCCAAGTATGATCAGCTTGACGAATACTTTAAATATCAATTAAATCAATGCTTGGCATTATTTGATAATAAAAGATAATACCTCGTTAATACACGACACTTCGTCGCATAAATTCCCCAAGTTTGATACACCAGATGTTTACAAAATCATCTATGGCCCACCGAGCCGAAAATCGAAATTGGAACTGACACCTTTCGTTTCTATTTCTAAATTTGTAAAGCAAATCCTCATTACGGAGTCGCTTTGAGCGCCTCACCTCTACCATTATCACAACCCAACCAACATTCGTCACGGCCTGCGTTTTAAAAACATTTTTTTGCATGTGTCATTTATTAAACACTTGCTCGCAGCACTTCACTTTCTTTAAGAACCTCTAGCTTAGTTAATGTACATTGACACTCAAATACTTGTAGCTTTTTAGTTACTTTAAGAAGTCATTACCTCTCAAAACTTTTCATTTAGTTTTTATGAATGTAGAATGTGCACATGATATATAGACGGGCGCTAGGATAAACGAACTATGTACCAAAATATTGTAAACGAGTTATACAGCGTAGCATGCAGTTAGCACGAATTGTTATAGTAACCTTTATTTTCCACGATTTACGTCCGAATTGTTCTTCATGATCACTATTCGTGACAAGCTAACGTTATTTTCACCGAACTGTCACTTGATGTTCGTACAAAATACTTGCTATTAACCGCTCGATAAGGTTTGCTAAGCCAATGAACAAGTTTACTTTAATAAAAATCTGAAAGTGTACTTACATGCACGCTCTTTCGCACAATTGTCCTTTGTTTCAACTAATCTTTCACAACTGTGCACTGCGTTATGGCGACATGGCCAAACTGTTACGCCATCAAACGATATCCACAACCCACACACAGATTTTGCTTCAGCTGTTCTTTGAAAACTCTCAACGGCAGCTCTTTAGTGAGCCGTCACATGATTTCGCTTGGCCGGCGGTTATATAATTCATTCGTTATATCATTTAAAAATTCGGATCTAGCTTATAGTACTAGGGAATTAACAGGTGGGAAACGCCGAAGCAAACTATTAACGTATTGTCTTCTCGTCTGCTAATTAAAACAGCCAAGTTTGACAGTTGTTATCGGAAAGCAATGACCAATTCAGTTGGTTACGGCCTCTTACAAAAACCAACCTCGATCCGCAGATTTTTCCAGCATGATAGCAATACGAGCCCGACGAGTGTCACAAAGTGCTAAACCCTATGCTCCTGTGGCAAAAGGCCTGGAGACTTACAAGGTTTTTTGAGGAACTTAGCCAGAATTGGCACTTTATACAAATAAAGCATATTACAAAAGCTTTATTCCCAAAGTCAGCCACTGCCTTGCTACCACTGTCGCACCGAGGGCTGTCAGTCTCCTTAGGGGATGATGACCACTAGGCTAGCTATGCCACTTATAACTTCATACATACGCGCAATTGAGTGAGAGACCCAAAATTGGCAAAAACAGGGAGGTTCAAGCTTATATGGTTCATACGTACAAAGGGCTGGTCGCATCACAGCATCAAAGCCGAAGCAAGTTTTGCACACCAAAGTGCATACGCCAGCCAAGAGCCTAATCAAGTCCATCTAGATCTGTTATCCAGAGTCTAATAAATGGTTATTATTAGCTACTAGGTTAGTTTACTGTCTACACTTAAGCACTGGTAACAGTCAGACGGATAGCTATAAAGCTGCCTTTCCTATTCACGTACATAATTAGCTTTACAATATACACCAAAACCTGCATGGGACACTTTGGTGATTAGTACACCACGGGGCTCAACATATCCCCAACCTAAATCGGCTGGTTGTTCTTTAGAAGCGAGTACTAAGAATTACTAATAAGGACACCTTTGACGCCCGCACTGACCCGTTCTTCAGAGTTAAAGCTACTAAGGCTTGATCAAATTTACCTGTACCAATTAGGAAAACTCATGTACCTTTACAAAAGCAGTTTACTCCCCAAAGTATTTTCACAGTTATTTTCCATTGACTAACGAAATTCATAGCTATAACACGCGGAGTGCTAAATCTTATTATCTCGAAGGTGCTAAATGTTTTAACACTCTTAGTTCTGATATTACAAACTGTTTAACTGTCTCCACTCTCAACACAAAGCTTCGAAACTATCTACTTTGTGATACTTAAGCTACAGTCTTAATTTCCAACACCCACTGAACTGAACTGATTTTCCGCATAGCCCTTATAACCTTGTTTGTCTATTTTCCGAATTAAGGAGTGTATAAATGAATTTTGTTATCGTTATCTTTCTTTTTCACACTATTTTCGCAAAGTTTTTAAAGTTCTATCATATGAGATTTTGCAGGTGTTGATGAGATTAGCTATTTTCATTTTTGAATTAAATTCCGAGTACTTTTCACTGAGTTTGTGCAAGTTTTGCAGCTCTTTCGACAAAGACATTGCCCGCGTATTTTCTACCTGTGAACAGATTTCATTTGTAAAATTTGGGGTTATTGATGACAAAAAACTAAAATGGTTCTTGTCAGACGAAGGTCTTTGAGTTTAACCTATACCAGTTCCTTCAACAAGAACCAAGAAGTGTTTCCTCTTATGCCAAAAATGTTTTTGAAACTTCACTGAACGTTATGGATAATAAGTTATTTGAGTTATCAGTTTCGTTTCTGTAGACTTGTTAGAAATATTTGCACGGTTGTTTCTTTGAGACAAAAAATCAATGCTAAATGAAATACCAGACCTAAACGAAATGAAAATACACGCTAAATGAAATACCAAGCCTAAACGATTTGCAGTATTTTTATTCCCTTGGGAATACGAGACAAGATAGTTTTGGTTCACCAGTCAATTTTATGTTTAGTTGGTGCATTAATGGTCTCTAATGAAATGATTTTATAAATCACGTGGTTCTTTGGCAAAATTTTTTCCTGGCCGGTACCATGCACCAGCATCCTACTCACCGATATTTTTGTTACTTCGTCACTGGGTTGAATTATACGCAATGACTTCACAAATGATTTTTTGAAAATGCTTCTCTCTCTCCAAAAAATAAAAATCCCTCTTACTTGAGGCACCATTATCATGGCCCCGACCGAACATTCAGTTAGTGTAACGGTGATGAGTATTCGGATAGTGAGCAAGTTTCATTGTCTATTTCATTAAGGGTTAAAATTTTATTTCATTTAGGGTGGGTCATTTAACTTATTTCGTTTAGCGTTGGTGTTTAGCATAGCAATATTTCATTTAGCGCTCATACATGAGTGGGGAGGAGGAGGAAGGTATTTTGTCTCATGTTATCTGTAACTACTTCATTGGCCAAGTTGTTGGCTGCTAATCGATTCATCGGCATTATCATTGAACCACATTTCATTTCAATGCGACTTACTTTCCATCCAAGAATAAAGAAGACACTTTGCGCTTGTACAACTGATGGCTACCAGTTTTTCCCTTAGTACCAAATATCTGGATGAATACAGAGTCATGCATCCACGGCCAAAATGTACCATTTGTTTGAATCAGTATCTTGTAGGTGACTGTCGAAAAACATGATATCTAAATTAACATTAGAAACCCTTATCGAACACTGCTTCCAAACTTACAAAACAAACCAAAGCACATAAGGGTGTTACTGAACACACGGCAAAACCCTAGCAACTCGAACCCCGAAGGGTTGTATTTAATCAGATTAAATCTGAGGTAAAATTCAATTTTGTTTGAATTGGCACGTCCGGTACCGAATTTAGGTAAAACGAGTTCGACTTGTGCTACCTATGGTTGTTTACTTGGACTACCTATGGTTGTTTACTTGGACTACCTATGGTTGTTTACTTGGACTTCCTAC
>JAOBRD020116984.1:0-10149 GCA_027575215.2 Hydrozoanthus sils | reverse complement strand
GATAGGAGTACGAAAAATCGACGATTACGGCTAAAAGAAAACCCACTTCTCGCCTGCCCTTTCGATCAAGTGTGGCTTGTTTGCTTTCTCTTTTGTCCGAGTTATACTTTGTGAATGCAAAAAGATAAAAGTGATTTTTTTAAAAGTAAATGAAGATTGAAAAAAAAAATTCACTATTGTTTTCTGCTGACAGCGTGCAGGTGACCAGCACGGTGTATTCCAACGTGCAGCTATTGTATTCACTATTGTTTTCTGCCGACAGCGTGCAGGTGACCCGCACGGTGCATTTCAACGTGCAGCTATTGTATTCACTATTGTTTTCTACCGAAAGCGTGTAGGTGACCAGCATGGTGCATTCTAACGTGCAGCTATTGTATTCACTATTGTTTTCTGCCGACAGCGTGCAGGTAATCAGCACGGTGCATTTCAACGTGCAGCTATTGTATTCAATATTGTTCTCTGCCGTGTCGGCGTTGCCGTACTGATATTCTCCCTAACCTACATAGTTCTCACACAGCACCAGATTATTTCAAGCAATTTTCTGAGGATGATTCTCTTTCAACTGCAGGTATTGTTTCCTTTGTACCTCGGGACTTAGTGCTCGGTAAAGGTTTTCCCTTGCCTGAGCCGCTACCGGACGGCTCAAATGTACCAGCGGGCGTTTATGTCATGCGCAGTGCTGCCCAGTTGTGTTGTGAAATGAAAGACGAAAATGGATCTTCGTTCAACGTCATCTCTAATGGAGTTACGACAGTGCGAAGAGCAGAGGAGACATCTAGCGAAGTTAGGACTGTTGAAAAAGATGTGAAGGATGAAGAGACAGCGGGTAAGTGTTTGCTCAAATTTATTGATTTGGAAAAATGGATTGGTAAATAGAAGTGGATAGAAGATTGAGCGGGGACGGATATGTAAAAAGATCGGTAGACAATGAAGAATTGAAAGGGTGAGTAAGGGTGGAAGGACGGACGAATGGATGGATATTAATCTATATTAAAACAAAGTAAACAGTATACATTTACGAGAGGAATGGTTTGAAATGTAGAAAGATAGATCGATAGTAAGTTAAGCGGACGGATTTATGAATACGTAAACGAAAGCACATGGCTGTGATTGATACCTGTTGAACTTTATATACAGATGAGTGGATTAATAGAGAGGTAAAAGGGTTGGTTTATGAATGAATGAATGAATGAATGAATGAGAGAGTTATGAATTGGTAAGTATCGGAGAATTTAAAGTTCTGTTGCCCATAGCCCTAAGCTAAAAAGATAATAAAATCCTTTCTTGAGCAAAGTGGCCCATTTAGCCAGCGCTTATCTCCAGTTTCTGTAGTGTTCAGCGGATGAGAGCCTTTGACTTCCCCTGGACAGGACACTAATCCATCACAGGTTAGCCCCCAGCAGAACTGGTACTCATTTATACAGCTGAGTCAACTGGAACAAGTCGGGTAAAGTGTGTTGCTCAAGGACACACCACAGTGGCCTGATTGGGTCTCGAACCTCTAATGACATGAACTATGCTTGTTTCCAGACCCTGCAGTAGGTCTACCTTCGCTCTGCCCGTTGGCGACAGCAACACGAACACCGCTGGTTCCAAGATTTTTCGTTATACACTCCGACGGAACAGGATCGGAGTTGCTTCGCAGTGTTGATGTTGCTGATTTTCTTGACCAGGCGAAAAAAGACCCACAATGCGCTGTACTTCAGAACTCTGTTGAGGGGTATGCTGGTGTAACCGGACTGACAATTCTGCGACCATTCTCAGGTGGGCTCATCGTGTCAATATATAGTTTGAGTAAGGATACCTATGTAGTTCTTGGATTCAATATTATTCGATTGTGCAGCCTCATTTTCAATTACCTTATTACATAAAGTGTCGATTTCTTTTGTTTAACGCACAAGAATATTAACGTCGAGGTAATTAACGCGTTCTTAAGGGGCCGACGTTTTCAATTCTAGAAGATTAACGCGATATTTAAGGTATCATATTTTCAAAAAATTAGCGCGATTAGACAAATTATTGCTGTTAAAACTATCGCGTCGGAAAATTAAAGTTTTCGAATTTAACGCGCTTAGAGAATTCCCGCGTAATAACAGAGTGAGATTTTTTTACTATTACTATTTTTATGTATTTTTTGTATCCATTTTGGTTCATCCTGAATCATCCATTTCGGCGTCAAACGTATAGAAATTTTTCACTCTCCGGTACGATGCACCTCTCTCTTATATAAACCTTTTCATTTTTGAACAGGTGGGATAGGTAAAACGTGGACAAAACTTAAAGACGAGGAGAATATAATACCCGAGAGTTTGAGAGAACGGGACTTTCGTTCTATGCCTGCTGTGGAACAGAAGTCACCGGGACCGCCCTTCGGATCGAACGTCGGTGAGTTTTTTTTGTTTTGTTTGGTTTTTTTTAATCTATTTAATTTATTTCATTTCATTTTATTTTATTTTGTTTTGTTTTGTATTGTTTTGTTTTGTTTTGTTTTGTTTTGTTTTGTTTTGTTTTGTTTTGTTTTGTTTTGTTTTGTTTTGTTTTGTTTTATTTTATTTTATTTCACTTTATTTATTTGATTTGACTTGATTTCATTTCATTTCATTTTGTTCTATTTTATTCTGTTTTATTTTATTTCAGTTTTATTTTATTTTATTTTGTTTTATTTTATTTTGTTTCATTTTATTTTATTTCAATTTTAATTTAATTTAGTTTTATTTTATTTTATGTTATTTCCTTTTTTGCTTTATTTTGGTTAATTTTATGTTATTTCCTTTTGTTTTATTTTTAACTTATTTTGTTTCATTTTTTTATTTTTATTTTATTTCATTTCATATTATTTTGTTTCATGTTATTCTGTTTCATTTTGTTTTAGTGAGGAAACTGTTGAAGGCATTAGTAGTCTCTGATTTACTAAAATTGTGCGTGAATCATGCATTATACAAAGTGATTAGCTTGGTTGCCTGTCTTAATTATAATTATTACTCCTAACAGGTGCAGGTTTAAGTATCGGTTCCCGGATGACCAAGACCGATCTCCAAACAGCCCCAATCACTTGCCCTACAGTACTTAAGCTTAGGCAGCTACTGCAGCTTAAACCGCTGACCTTGAACGACCGTCAACGCGTGATAGACGCTCTTGGGAATTATGGTCAGTATATAGCTGAGAGGCAGGCGAAGTCAGATTCTCTTTTACCAGAAGACCCTCGTGAGGAGAGTGAAAAACTCGCGGCAGAGGAGTTACATGCTAAGGTATATTGACTTTTTACAATTACAGTAAAAGATCGCAAACTCGAACTCTCAGAGAAGTGAACACAGCGGTCTGATATGGGCTCGATCTTGCGACCCTTGGAGTCGAACACGCTAACCGCTCGGTCAATGTGCCGCCGACATTTATTAAGACACCACACCCTATTTCAAACTCAAAGATACCTGCTATTATTTACTGATCATTTAAATAATTTCTTCATTCTTTAGATGACAAAGAGCAAAGAGATAAAAGGGAGCGCAGAAAGTGAGTCGGTTGAAATTTTCTTTGTCTAATGAATTATTTTTTCTGGAAATGATAATAGATTCGAAGCTATGTGTTGTGCTACCTCATGTTGTATTAATCCATTAAATTATGATATGTTATGTGATATAATGCTAAGTTATATTATGCTATGTTGTTTTGCTATGAGATGTTATGATGTGTTACTTTAACTACGAAAATATTCGAACGATTGAATTTTCGGACAAAAAAAGAGGTCGAAAATTTATTTGTCCGAAAAAAATTAATTTCCGAACATTAAAACGTCCGAAAGCTTAAAAATATGCTTATTTTTAATTACTGAGTTAGAGTGAGAAATCGCAACTAATACAGTTGTTTAATGACACAAAAAATAGCAGAATGAAGCAATAATGCCCTTGTTTTTTGTTGCTGTTGTTTGTAAACCAATTTAACTTCATTGATAAATCTTGAAAACAAATTAAAGGGTGTTTGATGTTTTCGTTTGTCCGAATATTATGGCCGTTAATTTCGGAATTTGCCGGTATATAAAAGGGGCTGCTATTTTCGGGTAGCCGTTACTCTCGGGTAGCCGTTGTTTTTGGACAGGTAAGAAACGTTTGTAACTCGAAAAGCTCTCAGACAAAGAGAGCACGCGTTATGAAATTTTAAAGTCAATTACACTGACATTCATATTCCTACAATGTAACGTAGCCGATGAACAAACAGTAAGTAAAACAGACTACCGTAGAATTCCGAAAAAAATGGCCCTCGTTACTTTCGAATTTTGCTGGCAAAAGGGGCCGCTACTTTCCGGCAGCCGTTACTTTCGGTCGGGCCGTTACTTTCAGGATTTAGTAAGAGGGCAAAAAAGTACTATTACTTTCGGGTAGCCGTTACTTTAGACCGGGGCCGTTACTTTCGGAATTCTACGGTATGTTATGATATGTTTAATACTCATTAGGTTCGGATTAAAGAGAAGTGACGGTAAATTTTGTCTCTTTTCACTAGCTGAGATTGGTCTGATTAATGCGTCCACGAGGGAAAGGAAAAGTATTAATCAGGAAGATAAAGAAGCTCCGACAAACTTTTCAAGTACTATTGACGCCAATACCGTAGAACAGAAATACGTTGATGCAATTACTCCCGACCCAGTTCCCCCGCCGCCTCCTGCGACGTGGAAGAGACCTGCGCACGAGTGGGAACGTGATAGGATTGAGCTTGCTGAGTTGCAGTACGGTCAGCATGCTTTGCGCTTCAAGGAAGTACCACCTTATTTTGAGACAGCACAAGGTAAGTTAATTGAAAATGGTAAGTGTATCATCATCATCGTCTTCACCATCATCACCATCATCGTTATCGTCATCATTCTTGTCATCATCGTCATCATCTTCATCATCGTCATCATCTCTGTAATCATCACCATTATCGTCACCATCATCATTATCGTCATCATTATCGTCATCACCATCGTCGCCATCACCATCATCACAATCATCGTCATCGTCATTATCGTCATCATCATCGTCGTCGTCATCATCATCTCCGTCATCATCACTATCATCATCGTCATCTTTATCTCCATCACCATTCTCGTCTTCATCACCATCATCGTATTCGTCATCATAATCTCGGCTATCTGTTAACAAAAAACCAAAAAAATTGGATTTGGTAAAATTTCCGTACTGGGCATTCTTATGTAGTTATGTCGGTTGTGCCCCAAATATTTTCTTGCAAAATTTGCCATTTAATAGTCAATATTAAACCGTACGCCTAAAGAATTACTTAACATTGCCGAAGTTTTGCGCAACAACTTTTTTATAATGTGGAAAAAATTTAAACTGGCCTGCCCAGACACAGGAAGCTTAGAATAGCTATATAGACCTAGTCGAGCTAGGCTGCTTTCTTGTTTATTAGCATATTTAAGGTCAAACAACCGCTAACTAACAGTCTGCTAATCAAGGTTCACTCTATCTAGAGACTCAAAAGATTGTTCGGTATCATTGCTATATTATATTGTTAATATTATAATTTCTGTTATTATTTCTCTCCAGGTCAAGCATTTCTTAGAGGTACCTATAATCAGAGCGTTCCAGATATTGAGTCGCTGACAGCAGAGCTTGCAGTACAGACCCGACACCCTCCCCCAGGCAAGACCAGTCCACCCGATACACCACTGCAAGAGCCACCACTCTGTGTCTGCACATTTGACAATCCAGGTATTTCTCATTGTATAAGCTTTTGTCGTTCAGACAGCAACTTTCATCTGATAACAGAAGCCTTTGTCGTTGTATTGTGAGAAAACCGAAGTCTGAGGTAATTAGGTTGGAGTTTTAAAGTGTATTTTTCCGTCCTAAATGACCTAATTCGCTGTTTACGTCACAGTCTCAGATTTGGGTAAACAATACACTGAGAGAAGCAATACGATGCACAAAACCCTTTATTTCTGCGTCTCTCACCGTTGTTGGCAACAGATAATTTTTCCTTTCATAATTTTCTGAAGGATATTAAGTTGCAAAATGTAACAAATTCATATCTTACCTCAGGTAAAAAAACGATGTGATGCTTGTCGATTTCCACAGCCTTTGAAGTGTTTTTCGATTTCATTTCCTGAAAGACGAAGCAAATAACACAATATTTTTCTCAAAGTAAACTATTGGCCGCCCTCTTTGTTTACCCGATTCAGAAAACTTTACTGACTTGTTATAACAACTAACCCGAGAAAAGAAAACATTGTTCAGTAAATCCTAGTTTTGGACCAAAGAAACGAGTCTTGAACTTATACAACAATATTTCGACTTCATTTCAAGTCATAGTCATGTTGAAAATTATTTACAAGCGCAGTCAGAATTTATATTTGCGTCTTAGAATAGCTCTAGGTCTCTAGTCGGATCAACATGGCTTTTACTGACTTGTGGATTGCATCTATTTGTTTGGTTATAGTGTTAAAGAAAGAAGTTTTAAATTCATAGCTCTAGCCAGCTCCTTTTTAAAGCCTTTTTGTCTTACTCGAAATACGCGGTATTTTGGTTTCAAAACTGTCCCAACGATCGCGCGGCCAGAAAAACACGTAATAACGTTCGTGACGTTAGTTGGTTTGCTAAAAAGAAAAATGGCAGCTCGTGATCTAAATAAACCACCGCGGTGGAAAGTATGGTCGAAACGGAAAGCCAAAGGAGTAAAGCTGCAAAAATACAAGTTACACAAAAAGGTATAGCAATGCATATCTTTTCAAACCGTGTGACGTCGTGACCCAAAACTCGTTCCAAGTTCCCGAGACAATTTTAATGTGAAACACTACCTAAACCGCTATTGTAATTTTTCGCGTCATTTTTACGTCGGTGCTTCTTTACTGTGCACATGTTTCAAGGAAGTTAACAACAACTAAAAAATTCTGTTATATTTACTTTAAATTTATCTTCACAGAAAATGTAGAAGGATTGGCTTTAGAGACTATATCTCCTCCAGCTGCCACAAGCACCACACCGAACAACCTACGCCCTACAAACCCAACCCCAGCACATGCAGATGGAAAAGGTACCCCTACTCCATTGAGACCCGATAACCCCACTCCTGCGCATGCGTCAAAGACAGCCAATCCTCGCCCTACAAACCCTACACCAGCCAAGGCATCTGGTGACCAGGCTCCTAACAATTCGCCTCTGGAGTCCCCTCAGTTGAGAGGAAATTTGCCCTCGGTTGAAGAAGCGACAAGCCCCCCATTGGAGGAAATGCCGGCTGACAGTGACAGTGTTGAACCTGATAACCCCGATGATGGTAGACCTCCGATAATGTCTTGTACGTATGATGTTTTAGTGCTTTTTCCTCGACTCACAAACAACAATATATTACTCTGCTGGCAACATAGCAATTTAGCGATGTATGTTTTGGCCGTACACAGGTCACCCATGGGCCAAAAATTTCCTTCATTTGAGTGTGTCTCTAGACTCCAGAAACCCATTTTCAGGGCCTTCAAACACAAAGTCAATGTATTTTTTGAGGCTTTGAAAGGTTAGAACAAGGATATTTATGAGAAATATACATCGCTAATATATCACTCGCGTCCGGGCGACTTGTGTAAGAACACTTTTCTGGAGCATGTTTCTTAACGTTTTGAAAAAATGAAAATCTCTTTAAAGTTTTCGAAACTTGGCGTTATTCCCTTTTATTTTTTTAAAAAAAAGCTTCTTCGCGTTTCCACATTTATACTGTTGCTTCACGTTCAAACTAGGACAGGCTGTACCAATGCGCTCATTGAAATTGTGTTCATTCCAGTTGTTGGAAATAACGAGTAGTTGCATTTCTAGTAATTGCAATCTCGTAATTGGAAGTAAGACGGTTCTAGTAGTTGCAAGTTGCAATTAGTTGCTGCTCCTACAGTTGCAAGTTGTAGGTAGCAGCGTTTCCAATAGTAGCAGTTCTTGTAATTGCAAGTTAGAAGCAAATGCAGGTTGCAATAAATTGCAGTTCCAGTAGTTGCAAGTTGGAAGTAGTTAAAGGTCTTGTAGATGGAAGCCAAAAAGAAGTCTTTAGTACCAAAGTCAGTTTCTTGTTTCATTCCCATCTTAAACCAAAAGCCATGGCAGACATTAACTTAACTCTGACTTATATTGTACCCAAATATTTGGCTGACATCTTTAAGTATACTATTGTAGCAACTGAAGCTCACGTTGGCGCAAAAAGTCTGTACTTTGATGTGACCGGACAGCCTCGTGCCAGCAAAGTTAAGTTGCCGACATCCATTCTCAGTGGCAAGCCCGGCTCACTGCCCAATGCTCAGGTGAGTGACGACAGAATTACGCTGCTCGCTTATTATTGGGTACATCTGTAACTGCCGCCTGGTTAGCCCGGTTGATAAGGCGCCAGTCTTTCGTGCGGGAGGCCCGGGTTCGATTCCCGGTGCCAAACCTTCACTCAGGGTCTTAAAATAACTGAGGAGAAGGTGCTGTCTTTGCTCTAACATCTGCAAACGGTTAGACCTTCGTGTCTTCTCGGATAAGGACGTTAAACCGTTGGCCCTCGGAGTCCAATAATCGAATTATAAAACCTGTTGGGTTTTCCGACTACCTGAGGTACTGAAGCTAAATAAATAAATAAGCACAAAATAAATATATGCATGAAAAAGAGAAAAAAACACATACGCCAAAAGGGTCAGTGCGAACGGGACATAGTCCCATGTGGGGCACTACTCACATAGGACTCTATCAAAATCCACATTTGCTTTTCCGAACAAACTATGGAAAATTTGATATTAGATATTTTGGCTCACCAATCTGGAACGAGATTTATCAACAGCTAAAAACTTTGAGCTATCGTTGCTTTAACGGGCACTCAAAGAACGTTTTTTTTTATAAATACATAACTATGGTTATTAAAGTTTCCCTTAATTTTTTGCTTACCATATCACTTTTTTGTTTTTCTGAAGTTCGGATTTTACTTTTTCTTTCTTTTTTCGTCCTTTTTTTGTCTTCTTTTCCATCATCTTTTCACGGACAAAAAAAATTCAAAAATAGTTTCTCAAGTCTCAAGAACATATTTTTCATTTTCTTCAAAACTTTATGCAAGCAAAAAGAACTTCTCTGCTGATTAATATTTAATATGTTTTTTAGAGATCAATAGCAGCTACAGCATTTTAGATTTTAAATTTTTGTTTTAAAATATTTTCAGTAAAACACGCGCTCTGATTGGCCGAGGACCATTTTCTAAATCTGAATCGAAATCATGAATGACGTCATCAGTTGTTATTATTATTTTTATAAAAGTTTTAGATGTTTTCCGTGTTTCCATACGCTGTTGGAAACACTTGGGATTGTTTGAAAACAGTCGAATATATTTTGAATCACTGGCTTTCAGCTCGTGATCCAAACATTTTCTCGTGTTCTCCCAACAATCCCGCGTGTTTCCAACAGAATATGGAAACACGGAAACAACTTGCAGAAAATATCTTCTAAAGCTTAACTATGATGTATGTATTTAATTTTAAATTTACCTACTAGTTAGCTAATTAGTATATATATTATATATATTTAGTATATATATTTGCTGTCGAGCGAAGCGAGACAGCATATCCTCTCGACGATGTATCATGTTGTTAACAGTCGAGTTCTCGACTTGAGTGGATAGGTAAATTCTCCAAACTATACTCCCTATTTTTCATTCAAAAAGTTTTGGAGAATTTTTGATAAGTTATCATTTCCTCAGTATCAAATGTCCAGTTTTATGTAAAAAGTTGGATGATAACTGGCTGGAACTGAAAAGGGTGAAGATCATTAACAATACGTTTCTAAATGACATCACTGGGTATCCTACAATAGCTCGACAGCATTATCTTTACCTGTGGTAACATCTAATTAATATATTTCTACCTACTTTTTCTATATATCATTCTCTCTTGTAAGTACTACTTAAATTTATAATAACCTTTTCTACTTTGTTAGTTTAATTTTAATGGAGATGGCTACAAGTTCATTAGCCAAGCTATTAAGTGTTACCCTCGGCAGTTAAAGACATTATTTGTAATTTAAGCTTTAGAAGATAGTTTTCGTGTTTCGTTTTGGAAACACGCGGGATTGTTGTGAGGACACGAGAAAATAGAGAGCTTCAGATTCGACAACGAGTACGACTACGAGTACGAGTTTTTTCCCATTCGTCATACTGCGCGCGCAA
>JAOBRD020116775.1:0-10149 GCA_027575215.2 Hydrozoanthus sils | reverse complement strand
GGGGCATGCTCCCCTGGGAAATTTTTAAAGCAGGACTCTCTTAAATGTAGTATTCTGTGTTTCCTCTGTCGGAATTGGTTAATCAGGAAGATCTCTAGAAAAATGAAATACATGTCATGACTAATTTGGCAACTAAAATGAGTAACTATCAGTTTGCAGTTTTTTAGTTGATTCGAAAACGGACTCCAAATAGAATGTACTTATGAATTCCATATCTCTAGAGACCGTTCATTCATTGGATCCAAAGGCTGAGTCACTATCACTGTTCAAATCCCATTCATCACAGTACAGTTCACAATTTCGACCCTTGAAAAATTATTATTTCATGTGGAAACTACTGGACGTTAGATGTCAAACAACCGGACATTGCGTCCGGCGTCTGGCCTGAAACGAAACCCCTGAGTTTTATTACTTAATATTTGTCCACTATCCTATGGCAATTACAACTTTAAAATGTAAATTTCTAAAGGATTAAAAAACACTCAGTAATATCATGAATTGCCCAAAATAGCACTAACAGTTTACCTAGAACTGCAAGGCTGTTGTTGTTACTGTAGTTGATGGACAGGTGTAACTTTAATCTTAGTGCATGTTAGAGTCGATAAAAAAGAAAAGGAAAGAAGCTTACACAAATGGCATGACACACGAGGAAATTTGGTTTTGTATTTTTAAAAAGGTTGGCCATAATTTTTCCTTTTGTTTCAAACCAGTCACTCAAGAAAAGCCGTATTTCTAGGTTATTCCTTAAAGTTTACAAACCCTGCAGTATTTTTTGAAAAAGCTTGTTTTTGATTCGAAAAGTTGATAGAACCAATTTTTAATGCATGAAAACCGTAGAGTTTTTAGATTTCGTCTAATTTAAATGATCAAAACTAGCTGAATGTGCATGACTTGTATGTTCTCTGTATCTGATCATGAGATCAGTCTGATACGTCTTGTACAGTTCGTGTAGTACGTTGTTAATATACATCATAGTATTCATCTTTTAGTTTACAATAAATTACTGTGGAGGTTTTGGCGCGATCGACTCAGAAACTTGTTTGTTTGTTTATTTTCTTAGGAAGAACTGAGGAAACAAAGAGAAAAAGCTGAAAGAATCAAGAAAGAGTGGGAGAGAAGAATGAATCCAAAGACCAAAGAAGACTTTGATTTATTGTATGCTACCCTTGAAAGTAAGTGTTACACTCCGGACCTGAATCGCAAACAAAACACTCAACCAGAAGATGTTCACGATAGGACAAATAATAGGAAGAGGTTATCATTATGAAGCGTTGGAAGTAAACCAGAATAGTTAACATGTTTATTTCAGCGATGTTTTATTCTAAATTTCATTTAGAGCACGTGCTCAAGCATACACCCATGTAGCACGCCATAGTTTGTCAATTCCGAAGTCGCAACACGCGCAGGAATTTCAAGGAATTCCCATCAGTTCCGGTCTGTCAGATTGTCGTGCAAACAAGCGAAAACTTATTACTAAAGTTGTTAAGACGAAAATTACCCAATTGTAATGGATTGTTTCTGAAAAGCTCAATTTTGTGGCTTCGATCTAGAGATGTTTTTAAGACCATAGTTGGAATTCGGATACTAATTTGGCGCAGAAAACCTTATAATTGCAAACGTATTTTAAGTCCGGATTACATTTGTTATTTTAGGGCCATTTAACGCCAAATTAGCACCAAGGTCTTAAACTACTCATAACCACTTGCGGACTTTTATTTTGTCTTCTATGCATTTTTACAGAGTGGAGAAAGGAAGAGATGGCGAGAATAGACGAGCTGTACTCAGGTCCTCAGCGAAAAGCAGCTTTGATTGGCTTGCTGGAGCAGGAAGCTTACCTTATTGCCTCCATTGACAGACACAAACTGAAAGCTGATGAAGAAAACCAGGACAAGAGAATTAAGAATTTTATGGATAAGGTACGAATGAAGGACGAAGATTATTTGGTGTACTGTAGTCAAGAGAGATATTGCCCGGTATCAGAAGCATCAAAGTTAGGCGGCAGAATGACGCAACGGAACTGTGGGACTGAATATGACCCCGAAAAGTTTAAAAAGCTGGAATTGCAAAAAATCAAAACCGACAGAAAAAAACATAAGAATTCTCAAGGCCAAATTTTCTCTCCTATCGTTCCGTTCCGTCATTTCGCGGTTCCTCCAAACGGGGTTGCCCGATATTATTGCGTTTTAAGTTTTTCAACATAGTAATCTGATATCAGCTATCAATTTTGTGATTATTAATATTTTTTGCCTTATCAGTCTCTCACAAATCCCAAACCGTTTCCTTTCTTTCAATTTCATTGTGATTCACCCGGTGCTTCGGTAATGTGCGAAAAAATAATTTGTTTATTGTGATCTTGCTAGCCTGCGTCGCAGACTGTCCAAACGATAGTCTGCGACGCAGGCTAGATCTTGCAGGCTTGTTAATTTGCGATTATTGTACATACCCTAAAATTAACTTTCGTTTTATTATTTATTAGTTTCACTGATATTAAACTAAAGATACCATCTTTTAAAAGTTTTTTTTATTATCTTTTGCTTTATTCTGAAGGCTGCAGCCCCAAAACGATGGAAAGGCTTCGATGGCAAGGTCACAGAAATGGATACGCCGTACACTATCCGTGCCCAGGAGCTGCGGGACATCTATAATACACTTAATATGAAGTATCTAACACAGGATGAACGGCTCGATGTGCTTCTTACACTAAAGCACACAGTGAAAGAACATGACTGTAAATTGACGCAGGAAATTATTGAATTAATTGACAGAGAAGCCGACCTGCTTATGAGAGGAGTCAAGGAATCTAACTTGGAAGGTAGAAAGTTTTTGTAAAAGAAAAAGGTTTATTAAAATTAGTGTTATGTATATACTCCCTTTAAAGAAACGAGGCACTAAAGTGATAATTACTGTCCCTGTGGACGAATCTATATATTGAAATTTTTCTTCCATCTCCAATTTACACTGGTAAAAGGCCTGGGTTTTGGACGTTGACACGAAAACAAAAATGACCATAGTTTCGCTTGTCTAAATTGGCTGTAGCGAGTCGTCGCGTCTCTATCATGTGCACAGTCCCGTCTGTCTGTAGGCTTTGCTGTAAAACTACAGTGATGGAGTTCGATAGGGATCAATGTCCCTATCACACTGTCTGTTATGTCTTGTGAACGCGAGAGAAGTGCAAGTACATTACGGTGGTTGAACAAAACACGAAAGCTTCCATGGGAAAAAGCCAGCTTACCAACCTGACCTCCTTCACAACCATTAGAGAGTTTAGGAATCGGCTACTTTTTCAAGACGATGAAAGTCCGGACCGCCGTTGAGTTGACGTCGTGACATGGGAACATGGGAATTACATTACAATTTGGATTAAATTATATAGTGACGGCTAATAAGTTTTTATCAGAAAAAAACATCTCTATTAGAAAAATGCTTCGCAGCAAGTTTACGACTTCAGAAATCTCAAACAATGATTAAAGTATTCAGAACTGTTGTTTGGCAAATGTTCAGTTTTTTCTTTTGGGAGGAGAGGGGGGGGGGATGAAGGCCTCTAGACCATTTCAACGTCGTCGCCTTTGACAAAACAACCGCGCGGGAAAGTACGGGAGCTACCACGCATGCGCCGAGTTCCCCCAAACGCCGTCGTTGTAAGAAAGTAGTCGATTCGTAAGCTCGTACATGGAGGCTAACCTTGACAAAGTGGTGGATTGCCTTGTTCCATCTTCACGGGTTTTGATGTAGTTTTAAAAAACTGCACAGCTTTCATGTTCAGCCAAAAATTATATTAGGCAAACCTATATACATATTCTTAAGTTTTGTTAACTCCACGCTGTTAAGATACTGTAGCTGATTGGAAGTCACCGAGTACTGCAGTGAAAAGAATAAAACACTGCCTGAAACAGTAACCGGAAGCCTACGTCCCTGACTAACGCAGGAAATGCCATTTCAGAGGATTATATTTTCAAAATTACCGGTGTACCCTTAGCAGACTTGTGTCTTCGGTGCTTGATTATCCCCCAAGTCATCAAAAGAACCTCCCATTCTCACCCCCTCTTCCTCGAAAAAATCAAATCGAATCATGAATAAAAAACCAAAAAAACCAGCCTCTGGGCCTGAAAGTGTTATAGTTTACTAGGATTTAGTTTAAAACATTTTGTTTCCCTTTTTGATTTTTAGGTCTACGGAAGCGCATTTCGACATTATTCCTACAGTATTGCAAGACGCCTTTGTTCAATCCAGAGGCAGCTAAACTTATCAAAGTGAGTTTTTCATTCGTCTCTCGCTTTGTGTATCTTTCCAGGTAAACAGTTTTGCTAAGTCTTCTTTGTTCTTAAAAATTCTTAGGTTCCCCAAGATCCCGCAGTTTTACGGAAAAACATCTATTTCTGTCCAAGCTGCAACTCCTACCTTCCATCAACTGAGTTTAAGTTGGCTTCTAATTCAAGGTAATGTCCAATTTTTTGCATATTTCCCTTTGTCGTGCTCTTGTCTATTCATCTTGTTTCACAGACTTCACATTAGCCTGTGATGCAGACGCTAGATTTTTAATTATATTGCAGTTACTAGCTACTTGAGTAAAATGAAGTGGCTATGCGTTAAACGTTAAACTCTGATAGTAAGCCCCCTTCCCCCCCGTGCAATAGCCCCGGGGCGTTTAATAACCAACATTTGAAAGGAAAAACTCCTTCCATGTATAAGCCCCCCCTCCCTCCCCCTTCCCCTGAAAATAAATCCTGGAGGTTATATCCGCGAACAATGCAAGATGGCGAAAAGGGGAAGGATTTCTTTTCCAAACCTTCAAGAAATGGAGGAAATTGAATTCAAATTTACCGCCAAAATACAATTGCGACATGTTGCTGCCATTTTGTAGGTTGCTTTAGCAACCCGGCGATGTCACGAACAATAATCCACGTCGAACTTGTCTCGGCCAAGCGGGATGACCTTTTTTAATGTAAATGCTAGCTTGTTATTACTGGGACAACTCGCTCCATTAAAGTAAAATGAAGACAGAGAAAGTTCTTTAGGTCGTTCTCGTGGTCGCAAGAACTTCAACAATGAGTTTTTCACATTGTAAGTTTCAAGACGACGGCGTGCAGGTTGCCAGCACGACGCATTTGTGTTTTCTGCTGTCGTCGTTGGTGTTGCTACCCTCGTTACCTAAGGCCTCCAGTGCCTTAGGAAGAAAAACGTGACTCGGAAATTCCATCAAAAATCTTAAAAGAACGAGAACACTAACTTTAGTAATACATGTTCAAACGTCATAGTTAATATGAGTTGTTCGTCCTTGCCCTTTACTTAGAGCTGTTGGTAGATGTCGGCGATGCCTCAAACTGGACAACGACGCACGCTTACGTAATGATTTCTCCCAGTACCGTGTTATGCTGAAGGACCTTAGGCGAGTGGAGGAAGATACTGGAGATGATTCAAGAATTTCCTTGTTATTACAGGTACGAAAGATATTATAATCCTGGGGCCTATTTTAGAATGATGAACTCGATAGTGAATCACAAAATCTGTTTTAGGCCCTCCTCAGATTCGTTATATTTATTTATTGTAAATGTCGTGAGTTTGGAATTTGATTATATTAAATTAGGTTTAATTAAATCTTGTTGCTAAGATATTCGATCCATGTTTTTTTTTTCTTTTCATAAGCTTATCTTATTCACTTCAATTTTAAAGTGATACGAGCAGTTTGAAGAAGCTATTAATGAATGCGAGGGTTATAACTGAATATTGTCGCATTATTTAACCATCCTGTTGCTGGGATACTCTATTTAGCTCTCGTTGCTACACTTTTTTTCCATTCAAAAACTTAGCTACTTATGCTTCAATATTTAAGTGATGCTGGAAACTTTGAGAGATTTTTTAATAATGCGAGGATAATATACCATAACTTCGTTTTCATAATAAAGTTAGAAACCTTTTTCACCACATTTACTTGCCGAAGTTAGTTTCAAATTTGAGAGTTTGGCGTTAATGATTTTTTGCTTTTCCCGCAGGAACCAGATTTGCGTTACTTAGTTGAGGACATTTGGAATTCCCAGAGTGCATTGAGCGCTCACGATGACCTGTTTGACCTTGTATTGGTGCGGTGGAACAAGCACGAGGAATGGTCGCCCTGGAATTGTATTCTTCTTACCAAAGAAGAAGCTTCGGCGCATTCTAAGCTTCAGAATGCTAACGAGGTATTTTCTATGTTCTCATCGGGTTGTTGCTGGATATCCAGACTAAGTAATTGTCCTAGCTACTTAACAATCGTTAGAGTTGAAGTTCATTCTCCAGAACTTATAATTTTTAGAATTCTAGACTTGATGAAGCTTAAAATTTACTCAAGTTAACGGACGTTCCGTACCCAACCAGCGGACGTTTTGTACCCAATTAAGACGTCTCGTACCCACTTGAATCAGTTTGGCATAGAAATCAGTTCTAACAACATCGGGAATCAAGCAATCAACTACTCGAATTCCGTTATTGTTGACAGAGTTCCTTTACTGACTGCACTTTTTTGAAAGTCGATTTCCTCGGGAAACTACAGCGTTATAAGTGAAGATGTTCTTTAAACCCTCCTCCCTTTTAAATTACGGAAGATGATAACGGGAGTCGGGTTGTTGTATTGGACATCACAAATTGAGCCTGTTTTTGCCGTCAATTAATCACTACAGGTTCTAATTCATGGTTAAAAACTTCTGAGGTATATTTTGGTTTTTCATTGCAGGCGTACGGTCGTATGTTTATTGGCAAGGTTCTGCACAAGCACGTTCTTGCCCGGAATTACTTCTCTCGACTTCCAGGGATGGCTGAATACATGAGGAACAAGATTGCTGGCACGACCTCGGGACTACATCAAGGTCCAAGGGCTACCTCACTTAGAGCCTGACCTCCGAGGACAATCACCTTAGAACAACAAGTAATCAAGACTGACATTGATTCAAAAGACTCAAAAATGTACAGATAGGATGCTTTGCATCTGATATATAATATGAAGGCTGTTTTAAAAATTTATTGGAACATATTTTGTGATAATTCTGATAAAATGGTCGTTATGTTCAAACCTGACCCAAAGTCTCGTTTATACGATGTTTTGTTGTGTTTGAGCGTTCTAATAGTTTCGTATATTTTGATTCAGCTTTTGTTCACCTATTAACTAGTAGTTTCATATCTCTTGTCAATTTAACCCTAAGCTTTGTCTTAAAACCGAATTACATTATTTTTCGAATCATCTTATACTTTACCTTTCCGCTTGACACTTGGTAGTAGTTTAAAGACTAAACTTATCTTTCCTCTTTTGTTTTTGACAAGTCGATTAAAATCAGTCTCAGATGTTAAGTTTCAGATCTAATTGCTTAGATTGGTTTGGAATCATATTTTTTTATTATAAAGTTTAATTTGTAAATTGTAAGCTCGTTAATATTGACAGCCACACCAGCTTATTGGGTTTCAAGCAATTAATGTCGGTCGATTTACTGCTTGTTCAAGCTGTATAGTGTAAATACAGTAGTTACGGTTTATATTGTCTAAACTAAAAATACATGTTGCCTAAGTATATTGTCAAACTTTGTTGAAGTTGATTTCCTTGTGCTCAAACGGCTGTTCTTGGAACGAAAACATTGAATGGAAGATATACATCAAGTTCAGGCCTTGGTGCCATCTAGGAATTATGAATCGAGTCGAGTGAAAACGGTTTCGAGCGAATCGTGCGGCACTCAATGTCTTTATCACTTCTTTCTTGTCTTAAGTCGGTGGAAGCGTAATTGCACTTGGAAGGAATTTATTACGCTGCTTTTCCTACAGAGTCACAATTTTAAATCTTTAGTCACAGTTTTAAATATTTAATTTCTAAATTAGTGACGAATTTTACAAACAAAGAAAAACTAATTAGAAATTAGGAAACTGAAAAAGTTAATATGGTAGAAAGCTGTAGAGTTAAAACGAAGTTTGTTTTGATAACATCGTTCCCTAACTTTTTTGTTTAACAGGAATATTCCACAAATAAGTTACTCCTGCTTTTTCTTAATCAATAACAGCAATACAAAAAACCTTTTTAACACAAATTGTTCACGTGACATAGCAAAGTGTTTCGGGTAAATAAGATGCCAGCTGCGTTATGAGAAAATCCATTTATTAACGACCGCCGGTAGCTGCGTCACTTAAAGTGAATCCTAACTTTGGCGCTATTTATTCAGCTGCTTTAGATTTAAAGAAGAGACTTCGAGAACACAAAATACGATTCTTGAACGCATGAGCTTGTGATTAAATGGGCTTGGTTCAACGTCAGCACTTCTGATGCCCAAAGACTTGGACAATCCAAAACTGTGGAAATCGTTGGTTTATGGGTTCGCTAAACACTTCTGCGCTGCTAGAAACGGTCGTTCACTGTAGGCTTACCACCCAAAGTCTTCGAGTTGAAGATGTCGATTCAGAACTGAACTATGTAAGCTTGGTAACTAGTTTGTTGGTTTTCGCCACATCATTCCTTGCCGTAACTGCAAATGGTTTGGTAATTCTAGCTATCTGGAGGACTCCATCGTTGCGCTTTCCTTCCATCACTTTGTTGTGCTGTCTAGCTGTCACAGACTTCCTCACCGGTTTAGTCAATCAACCAGCCTTCGTCGTTTTCAACGTTGCAAGAATCCAAGGATTTTACAAGCTTTACTGTGATGCTTCTTTTGTTTGGTCTCTTGCGAACGCCTTCCTTTCCAACTTGTCGTTTCTATTCCTGACGTGTGCCAGTGTGGATCGATACCTTGCTCTGCACTTGCATATGAGGTACTTGGAGTTTGTTTCGAACAGGCGTATTTACCTGCTTATAGTGGCCTGCTGTGTGTTCTGTTGTGTGATATTAATTCTCCCTCTGTTTGGCAAGGAAGGCGCGGCTTTCGCTGTTGAAGCTACAGCCCAAGGAACAAGTTTACTGATCAATGTAATCGCTTATCGCGAAACATTCCGTATTCTTGGACAACATGAACGGAAGATCAAGTCAGAGGAGAAAATCTCCCGTCATATCCACGGCCCGACTTTAAAACAGTTTAAAAGGAGCAAGAAGCTTTCTCGTACAATGGTGTATGTTGGTATCTTGTTTCTTCTTTGCTATGCACCGTATTCCGCAGTCCTTGTCGCAATGGCTGTACCAGTTTCAAACAGCAGCATGATTTCAAAGCGCCTTCGAGTTGCAAGCAATGTAACGGCAATGCTGATTCTTATTAACGCCTCTGCAAATCCAATACTATACTGTTACAGACTCGTGGAGATTCGAAAAGCAGTTTTTAAGATGCTAAAAAGAATGGATTCCAAATTTTGTAGTTTTGTCAAGTTTTTACCACGTAATGGCGCTTTTGATAACTCGAAGAGCAGAAGAAGGTGATTTTGTTTAAAGCGTTGTGGCGCAAAGGTTGTCATGCAAATATGTTATGGTTTCGTTTGACTTGTACTGTTTTAAGAGTTGTGTTTGAAAAGCTAGCGCTATAAAAAATAATTCCTATACATGTACGTATCGTTTGGGCAGTTTCAGTTTTTAGACTGATGCGCTTTGCAACATCTGATCACAATTGAAAGTCAACCAAAAAATTATTAAACTCACATTTACTTTTATAATTTTTACAATTCATAACATATATAGAAGCGCCAGCTAACGATTTAATCAAACCCAATTTTAAGTGTATGTTTAAGAATCATGGAACCTGTTTTGTTAGAAAGGTTTTCAAGAAGAAAAATGGTATTGAGCTTTTTCAAATATGCAAACTATCAAAGTTGTGACGTAATAAGAGGACACTAATGAGATAAATTACAAAACAACACGTTATCAAGGCAGCAAACTCAACTCAATCTTAAATATTCGTAGCATTACGAATTACAACAAGAGAATTATATAACGAGAAAGAAAATGTTTTAAAAGGAAAAGTATGGACCACCTG
The DNA here is from genome assembly GCA_027575215.2 of Hydrozoanthus sils. Taxonomy (NCBI): domain Eukaryota; kingdom Metazoa; phylum Cnidaria; class Anthozoa; order Zoantharia; family Hydrozoanthidae; genus Hydrozoanthus; species Hydrozoanthus sils. Next base: position 247 of record JAOBRD020116775.1, on the reverse strand, counting down.
AAACAGGAATAAATATAGGTGTTAACAGACTCATATTCAAATATAATGCTATATGATTTATATTATATTAATTTTAACAGTACTTAATTACTGGGGTTTTTTTTTGTTTGTTTGTTTTTTTTTATCTTTTTTTTTTTTACTGTATATATTATATATTTATGCATTTTATTGTATGTAATGAGCGCTTTGCACATTTGACTAATTATGTAACTTTGGATATGTAATTTTGTCTAAAGGAAATAAGGAT
>JAOBRD020116666.1:0-10149 GCA_027575215.2 Hydrozoanthus sils | reverse complement strand
ACACAAATACACACAGCAAGGAATGATAACAGTATTGCCTCAGTCAAGGGCAAAAAAAGAATTATATTTCTATTTAAACTTTCCTTGTAGCCGTCTTGCAGCGCTAACTGCAGTCGACGCGAAGTCTTCTAGACGAACGTGATTGACTTACGCAAAAACTCGGTTCCAGGCTCCGTCTTATTGCCCGTGCTTATTAGTTACGTACACTCTCCTTGCTCGCTTGTGGTCATCTTCGTACAAACCTGATGACAAAGTAGCTACCGCTGATCTCAGCTGTAGCTACAAAAACCTCAACGCTTTGGTACCTAAATGCGCGTGTACTCCGCGTGCACTGCCGCAGTTCCTTATTTGGGGTGTCGTTACCTAGATAATGTTTTGGGAACTGACCGTGACAGCCCAACGATCTGAAAAACAATAACTGAAATACGAAATACAATACAGTACCTTTTAGGGTACACAAATGCACTCTTCCTCCCCCTCCGGCCCGAACCCAAAAAAAATTTCAGCTACGGATTTTCGTTGCAGTTGACTTCTATATATCGGGAGCTATTTCTTGTTTCTGAATCAAAATTTTAACTTGTGTCTGCATGACCCGCGGCCAATCAATGCTTGTCGGCGATTGCATGTGTAACATTGCGCGGCCGTAATCCACCGCTTAAGCCTAGCTATCTTCGTGAGGACCCTGAGAGAATTCAAAGCCAATGAAAAGTGAGCTCTTGATATTATAGGCTCCAGCTGACACTTTATATCGTACTAATCAATTCCTCCATAGCATTTAAACTCTACAGAGCAGAAGGGAATAACTATATCTCAAAATTAAGTAATGACCTGATGACGGTTTTAGTAAACTAGTACACTCAAGACATAAAATCCCCCTGGGGGGTACTCCCTATATTGGAGTGGTACGTATGACCGTCGTATTATTTAGCCTTAGGGTTTAAAATAGTCAGTCCGGTATTTTTAAGAGGTCGTTAAAAGTAATTTAAAACCGTTGTTAAACCAAGAGCCTGGTACTTTTTAGGGCTGAAAAACGCGAAGCTATGAGACTTCTTTCAGTTCCTTGTTTTGGTAAACGTGCGTACTGAACAAGAACTAGTTACGACAAAATCCTTTGGCGAACGTCCTTTGGCGAGCGCACCTTCATTCACTGCAACAGCATATGGCGTTCAGCACAGCATGAGGGGACTTAGCGCCAACTTGCTAGCTATTTTATAGGGAAAAATGTCAGTTTTAAATTTGTATTTATTAGGGTAATTTTCAAAGCGATAGGTATCTTTCAGGGTGGAAAATGTTTGTGCCTTGGTATTTTTTAGGGTACTTTGGAGGCTTTTCCGACGGTAATCTCTACCCTTTCATACCCGAAGTACTCCCCCCCCCTCCCCCGGGATAAAATCATTAGCCTCTTACAATCTCAGACACTCAGCCACGATTTCGTAACGATCTTTATAAAAGATCTTAAACCCCTGCAATAATACTTATTTGAATTTGTAATTAATCTTTTAAGTACACTAGTACTAGTATTCCAGCCCTGGATTAAATTTGTTATCATAATTACAATCACGTTTATAAATAGTATATTTCATTGGAGTCAAATATTTTGCAATTGTAAAGACTAACTGGCAGCTAAGTTTCTATCATTGATAAACTATTTTGAAATAGGAGAAATGAGATGCTGATAACTGATAGGCAGTGATACTGACTTGACCCTTGAACAAAAATATCTCGACTGGGATTGCGAGTGACACTGTTTACCCAAGGGAGTAGCCAAATAACTAACCCATTTGGAAAGAAAGAAAATTAGTCCATAAAATATTCCAGTCCAAGTTTTACCTGAAGCCAACACAATCATCAACATGACTTTTCGGTTGAAAATGCGCGAATTCATTACACAAAAACTTGTTTCCAAGCCTAAACTTTATTTATTTATTTTTTTAGTTTTAAGCAGTTAGGCTCCATCCAAATGTATCCGGATGTTTTGGAATTGTTTTTGCCTGTCCACGCCTAAACACGACTTCAGCTAACGATTACTCATCACTCATCCAAAAGTTTATCTCTATTCCTCTAGAATAACATGCTCAATTAAGGTACAGTAGAACGAGTAACAAAATCCGCCACTGACTTGTTTCGCAAGATCAAACAGGTTGAAAAGCTATACTGCGCGTTTTTCCACCTTGCAGCAAAGTTGAGTTGTTCCTGACTCATGATTGCACGGCGTGCTGACGACACGTGACGACACCTAGCTGCAAGACAAGTTGACTCTGTGGTAGTCACAGAAATACGCGTAACAAGGCTACAAGTATTGTTGCAACATTTTATAACAAACTTTTTCAACCTGCCACGGTTTGATTTTGCTGCGAGCCGAGACAAGTTTGTACACGGTTGGCCCAGCAAAGCTTTCAATTCGAATTCTGTTTCGAAGCATTGTTGCGAGAAAAGTTGGCGGATTTTGTTGCTCGTGTACTGGTCGTACCTTAAACCAGAAGTTTCGTGGTTTGGCTTGCTGTTGGTTATTTTAGTTGTTTTTAGGGGCCTGAAGCAAACTTTTTATACAACACAGGGGCCCGAGCAGAGAGGCACGAAAGATAATCTTTTTCTGAGCAGAAGCGAAGTGGGGCATAAAGATTTTTTGCCTGTGTTTAACGGGGGCATGGCATGGTATTACATTTTTTGGTCAGCGGGTTACACCCCTTTGGTTAGCCCAGTTACCGTAACCCTGCCACAGGCTACACAATGCCAAAGTACAAAGTACAGATTCCGGTTTTTTATCATACTAACTGGAGCGAGACACACGTTTTTTTAAAGTTAAGCCATAAAGTAATTTGCTTTTTCCCCGGGGGGTACAATTAATTTTGAACAACCGTAACATAGCCATGGGGCATCTCGCTCATTTGGCGGCCGAGCTGATCGAAGTCAATAGAGTTGTTACTACTGAGTCAGCTGATTCGTGGATCGGAGAGTGTTATAAAAAGAAAATCCAACAGTTTTCTTACTAAACAATGTCTTTTTCTGTCTCTGAGGATCATTCGAATAAAGCAAAAAGTTTGAGTGGGTTCCGAGCGACGAGTTATTCAGAGACTACTAGGTTAACGGTAATGCTATTGATCTCCACCCGTGTATGGAAGTGAAAAATGCATTCTCAGCCTTCTAGTTGTAGTTTCCAGCAAGTTGTATTTCAAACGACTTTGAGCTGAGTTACAAGTATTAGAAGTATAGAGGTCTCTGGTTGCCCCAATTTGTCAAGGTTACAAGAGGGGGTGGATACCTGATGTATGTAGACAAACTTGACTAGACTGATCGTGCGCTCTTACGAGTCAGGACTTTTAACAAGGACTATCTCGTCGATCTTGTCATTTCTAGCAAAATCATAAGTGCACCGTTTTGACCAACCATAGAAAGCACGCTAGCTACTAATGTGATCAGTCTTGCGTTAGTCTCTTTCAACTCTCTTAGCAATCTGTCATCGCTTTAGCAGGTGGTGTCACCCTGTGACCGAAAAAAAATGGCTCAAGTTTTTCTATGCCTTCAGTTTGAAGTGACAAATATTGCACCGGAAGTCTCGAAATTTATGACTTTGTTATTGACTGATATTGCGCGTTATCATTCATATTCTGACCGCAAAACCGCTTGTTGTTGCACGTTATTGCCTCTCCGTTCCGCCTGGCAAACAGCCCTTGGTCGACGAAGAGAGGCGTTGTTATCAGATAACTGACACTGCCAAACAGTTTTCTCTTTGATAGAGTTTTTATTTATCTTATCTGTTTATACAATATGTTCAAAAGTTTATTCACAAAATGGTTTTCCTGTTCTGGCTCTAGATAATACACCACTCACTTCCTTTGTGGTTAACACGTAAAAACGCATGCATAGGTTTTGTCAACATTGTGACTGACCTGCTTAAACAGGAACTATATATAGCAACATAGCAATAATCTCGAGTAAAATGCCAATTTGGGTTTGATTCCTTTTGTCCTTTACTTATACACTCTGGTATTTGAAATTTGTTGGTGTTTCGTTATGGCCTAGTTTTCGAAAAAAAAGCAAGAGATATTTTAGTGACTTATTGGCTACCTCGGTTCACGCACCACTTTATTGAACAGATCTAGAAACTTCTGTGAGTAACCAAACACTCGGAATTTCACCACACACTATCAGATAGTGTACTCTTAATGACATATGTATTGTTGTTCAGAAGTAGAGCATCATTAAAAGCCTTGTCTCAATTTCCTTTTATATTACTTGTATGGTTCTTGGCTTGAAGTTGTGCATATCTGTAACGAAGCTAGAAACGACACGGTACACATCCGGTAGGTTTACGTTCACGGTTTGCTGACCACATAACCATACACGACATTAGCAAAAACAGCAATAAATATTCCTGTGTATTTTTTAAAAACTTTTTCTGAAGACTCCAGCTGAACTAGCCTTGGGTTTGTTTTTCAAAATCCGTCAGCTTTCATTTTCCTCGTTTCTTTAGCACTCGACTCGCGTCGTGAGATCTACGATTTATCTTCCACAACCAACACACTACAGTCACTTAGATCCATATGCTGTACCTCCAACTCTGGTAGGCCCACGTCATTCGGCTGATCAAGTCCTAACTCTACAATTAGTCCAGAGAGTAACGCATCGTCCACGAGAACAGTATCTAGTGTTCCGTACGATAAAGAGCTTAAGAACTCCAAATCCTCTGGGCTCAGTTGCGTTGGTAGATTTATACAGTGTGGAATAGGATATGGTGATGAATATGTGAAAATATCTTCTTTCGTTTCCTTCGCTCTTAAAGCACTACTACTACTACCACTCGTATGAACTGCAGGGCTGGAAATCGGCCTCGTAAGTGCAGTCGTCATTGTAGTAAACGCAGTTGTTTGATTCTGAAGCGGCTGCTGTACAGCTGTCATGATTTTTCAATTCTTGCCTTCGAGCAAAGTGTGGACTGAAATGTGCGACTTGCTTAACTTTGGTTGTTGCCTTTCTGTTGTGGTCACACACCGATCTGTGTTTAGCGGCGTGGTTTTCTGACGGTACTTTATATATATACAGCCTGTCGCGACGTGCGTACGGCTATTTTTAGCTACCTACAGCGAAGTGTTATGAAGTGTTATGTCCCGCAACGAATTTCAAATAGTCATGGGACCGAGTGTTAACGCCACGCAGCGTGCCGTTACTCGGTTTCAACATTTATAAGTAGACGTCTCTGATGGAAAGCATAAAAATTAGGGTTATCAGAATGTGGTTTTTGGTCAACTACAGCTCAAAGGATTCCAGAAAAACAGATCCTTTTCCCACGTTCGTAAACCAAGCCGCAGTTAAAATATTTGTTGTGTTACGCCATTTGCTTTTGCCTGTGCTATTAGCATCAATCTCGTAATCTCATTTTGAGACCAGATAATGAATTATTCAAATCGCAATTCTGTTGTTTTGCTTTGATTGTGCCGACACTAAATGACTACGCAAACAGAAACTTGTCTAAAAGATTATCTATGCGTTCCAGACAAAATAGAAATAACTGATAATTTTTTTTGTTAAGGGCTGCGTAACTATTTCGTTACATAATCGTGAAGTGGTTTTCAGTGGTTCTCAAGAAGCTCAAACTAGCGCATTCTTTTTTCGCAATACTTTAAACAATATGCTTCTAAGCTCTCAAATATGGTGATAAAACGTAGATTTTTTTCTTATTATGAAGAATCAAAGATTAAACCCAAAATGAGCAAATGTTGGTTCCTTGGTTTGTTTGTCAGCGATTTGAAGATTACTTCAACAATGCCCTCAAACATGTAAGAGATAAACACTATATAATCGCCGCCCAAATTCCCACCACGCAAAGAATGAGGACAAAAATTCGGTTTTAGCAGCTGATAACTCTTTTTTTATTGCTGATAAGAAAACATTTAGTTATGGAAATAAGAATTCACACACACGTTGCGAAGAGACACGTTTGTTTTGACTCAACAATGCACATTCATGTTCAAAACTCCGTGTTGAGGAATGCGCGCTTTTTTGTCGCAACCAAGACCTATTGTTCGTGTGATTTTTTACAGATCCTGTTTAAATTCATGTCCATTCATTTGTTTCCGGTTTCGAAACAATGCCCCCAAGGACTAAGCATTTTTGGCCACGTATTGCGACCCATTTGTTACCTAATCTCAGCATTTCCTTCAAGAGCTACGAATCTGGGTCTGAAAACGCGATAACCAAATTACTCGACTTATTACTAGCAATTTCGGTGATTTAAAATCAAGATGTTGCGTATCTATGGGCATGCTTTGTGTACTCGGGAGGGCACCCCCTCAAGGCAAAAATCAATCTTTCCACACTATGAAAGATACTGTTGATGTTTGATGTTATCAGATCGCATTTGTGTGGGTTCTGCTGGTAAGAGGAAAAAAAAATCTGATTTCCTTTGCTTTGTGTGACGACGTGATCGCGCAACACTTATTCTACAAACCCCGTTTAGCAATGGCGTGGAACTTTTGAATATTACATTACAGGTTTTCTTTGTTTTTGAGTTTTGTGTTTACGCAAAGCGTTTGTTTGTTCTAGAGTGCAGTGTGGGTTCTTGTGACGCCATAATTATACTAGTTTCGCAATGAACAACAAAGAAACCCATAAAGCAAATACAACTGCTTTGTTACTCGGGCTTAGAATCGGTGTTTGTGGATCAGAAATTATTCTGCTTTAAGATTGTCGTTGTATTAACTAATCTCTGCTGTTTAAATTTGCTAATCCTTCAAACTGTTAAATAAAACACTTCGCCGCTTATTTGCGTGTGTCTTGGGTAATTTCCAAGCCTATAACGCACGCAAATACAGTAACAAGAGAGATATTTACTGTAGTTTAATATGCCTTTCACATACGATGTAGATCAAATTCTAGAGTGTATGCGTATAGCGACCGTAACAACTGTTTTTAAATCTCTGAAATGCTTCACTAACTGATGCATGCTGGTCTGATAACAAAGTTATCCATGTGACACAAACTAAATAAACATTTGAGAGACTGAAAAACCCCTTAGGTTGTTCCTCGCTTATCGTTTTTCTCGAACCATAAATCTTGTTTTTTTTGTTTTTGTTTTGCTATTTCGTAAGAACCAGTCATGGAAAGTCGTTTGAATCTAAGATTCAGTCGAGCCAGTGTGCAAATTACTGACTGCTAGTATTTGACGCCGGTGGCAAAGCAAACACGGTGTTAGAAAAAATTCGAAGCCAAAAAACTCTTTGAAAATGTTACGTGTGTACACACGTCATCCCATTTTTAATGTAGTATACTTGGTAATGAAGAATATTTTCATATTGTTTGCTTCTATACGCCTTTTTTCAATAAGAACCAGTAAATTTGGCCGAGGCTCGTTGTTCTTAATCAATTTTTTGGCGCCTTGAGCCTCAAATTGTTCTTAAATTGTTCTTATTTCTATGTGTTGTTTTTAAATCGAATAAAAAGTAAGCCAAAGGTAATGCAGTACATGCATATAAGGCTTCAGGGAAAGTCAGTACGTGTAATTAGCGCATAATTTGAAGCAATGACAATGGCTAAAAGAGAAAACTGCGAATCTTTTTTATTCATTCTGTATTGTTTAGCGGATTGAACTCTCAGTAAAGTTTAAAATGTTTAGCTTTATCGAGCCCGAGCCTCAGCTTGTTCTTAAATTGTTCTTAAATTTTGGCCGATCTGAGCCTCGTTGTTCTTCACTAGAAAGTTGTTCTAATAAAAAGCGTGTATGTAGTAATGTCTATAGTAATTAGTTTTGATCCAGCACGCCACGTATAATAAAGAGCTTTAAATATTTTATTTGCTCAAATGTAAACGCGCAATTTTTTAGATAAATGGAAGAAGAAAGCGAGTTGTATCCGTTTGTCAGACGCATGTTTTTTTTTCTCGTCCGAACCATACATGCTCTGATATGGTACCTCTTCAACAGTTTTTTTTTTTGCTTTCTTATATAAGTCGGTTGAAGACTGATTTGAAGAGAAGGGTTCGGGTGGGGGAGGGGGAGGTTGTCTGATCTGATCTAGTAGCTAATTTTTTCTTTCAGCTCGCTTCTCCCATCTCCATCGAGTTTGTTGTCATTTCGAGTAACAGCCCCACAGCCATAGCAGGCCATCATCTCAAGTCAAGGTGGTCTGTCAGTGCAAGCGGCGATTTGTATGACAGGAATTTGCCATTATCAAAGCTGTTCCACTGACCCAAGAAGGTCAAAGGGTGATGCATGGAAAAGCACTACTACACTTCGCACATGCTGTCAGGCATTTCTATAAAGCATCTGATGCAGGAGATACTTGATACACTGACTTAGGACGTTTGTGGTCACAAGACGCACGCTACTTTATCATCATTTACAAATATATAACATTCCTGCCATATTGATACTCCTTGGCGTTAAATTCCAGTGTGAAGGACCGGATAAGTTGTTTAAGGCCTTTAGCACTTAATTTTCAAAAGGATAAATTTTGACTGATATTGAACGATAAGTTTCAAAATTTAAGTCATATTGGTATCTGTCGTTGGTAGCCGGAACAGAAAAAATGACCACAGTTAATAAAGAATTTGTTATTATGTTCAAAATCTTTTTGAATACTTGGGGATTAGGTGAAAGTTTTTCGAGATCATAACGTTGGTCATACCTCAAATGATTTTCGGCTCTGAGACTATAAAAACATTTTGCATCTATTTCTGGGTGACAAGCGTTTTTCAAAGTAGGCATTAGAAAGAGAAATTGATCGTGTAGGTTTGGTTGAGGTACGTTAAATTTGTTGTTAATACTGGGTCATGGTTCCAGATCGTTTAATCTTTTAAATTCCTTGCGGCAACTCTATAATTAAATATTTATCTGCATTTTGTGCAACGTTTTACACTTCTACAAAAAGTGAGCAATTTTATAATTAGTTTAGCTGAGCAGCTAACAGTTGTTTTTAAAAGACAAAAAAGATATTCAAGTAGCATAATACTTGGTCTTGTCTTGAAGCTTTATTGATGTCTCAGTGAATTGTATAACACTGATAGGGGAAGTCGGAGTGGTGTCTTTTCAAAATCCGAACCTGAGTCTTTGGAAAGCAAATAGTGTGAGACCAAGACGTTACAATACGAGAAATACCGAGACACCTTTTGAGATCTGCCTGAAAAGCCGAGAATGCGACCCATTTTGGGAGAAAATCCGAGACTGTAAGACGGAGAAAAAAAACGAGCCTCGAGACATGACACAGAAAAACAATTACGAGGTTTCGAGAACAAGCCCTAATTTGACGGTGCTTTCATTTTAAAGGGATCTACAGATGTGTAAACTGATAACTGAGCGACTGATAAGTTCTTCAGAATGATAATGTCTCTTGCAGCAACGCGATCTTCCGACACCTATCTGGAAAGATATATATCTTGCACTAAATAATACAATCCCATAAGTAACTAAACGGAGATTTTGAAAATTATTTCGGGAATGGAAAACTTATCACAGCCCGACTGAAGGCTGAAGCTATAGAAAGGATTTGTGAAGTTTTCTGAAGCTTTTACTGGCTTACTTTTAGTTGAGTAGCAAGTTTTGATTTAAAACTAAATGTTGTCAGCAACAAGTTGTCGACTTTAAAACATTTTTTTGGCTCTCGGAGGTGCAACTTCTTATAATTTTCAGATTTTTGTAAGTAAAATCCGAGGACAGGCTCATCACAGCTTTTCTCGAAAGACAGACAAACTGAACCGTAATGTAACCGGTAGTCTCAGTGAAACTGAAATTACACTTTTCACTGACTTCAGTTGTTTTTCATTTATCCAAGTGAAATGTAATGCAGCTCTGTTTTAAATCTTGCATCGAGTTCGAGAGTTCTTAAAATTGTTTCAGTTCTTTTATCTTTTTTTAAAGATTTATGAGTTAATTTAGATTTGAGAGATCGGTCTAAACCAACCAACGTCAGGTTTCCTTTTTATCGTCGAATAAAGTATTGTTTTCTTCATGCACAGAAAACTTATATAATTGAGTCAAAGTAAAATAACGGTAATGAAGATAATACTAACAAAATACAAATATTAACAACGATAAGAAAGTAACACCTAAAATGATAATAATAATAATAATAATAATAATAATAATAATAATAATTATGATAATAATAATAATAATAATAATAATAATAATAATAATAATAATAATCTAATATTGTT
>JAOBRD020116561.1:0-10150 GCA_027575215.2 Hydrozoanthus sils | reverse complement strand
TTTCTTTCTTTCTTTCTTTCTTTCTTTCTTTCTTTCTTTCTTTCTTTCTTTCTTTCTTTCTTTCTTTCTTTCTTTCGATCTTTGTGGCGTGGATAGACAGGGTCTGTTAGACTAAAATTGTTTCGGAGTACTTAAGAGAAACCAAACAGCCTTAAATGCTTTACTAACTACTTAACAGTGCTTAACCATTTTCTTCAGAAAAAAAGAGGCCAGCCATAACCCGAGAAAGGCTTGATTAGTAAACTATTTTTCCAAGTAAAATTTTCACAGGACATAAAACGCTGTTAAAGAAATTTAACCACTTGCTTCATAATTAAGAACTGCTAACTGTTGATTAGATAGTTTACCATTCAAGACTGTCATCGTTATACCGCTTCCTAAATGCATAACAACTTTAACGGAAAAGAAAACAACCCATTTTTTTCGAAGATGCGGTTTGTCAATGGAGTTGGAACATGGCCAGTTGCGTTCACAGGCGCTGCCCGGTTTGCTGGTCCAATATGTAAAAACGGGCACGTGATCGGATTCCATAGCAACTGGAAGTCTTGGAGACCATTTCCTATTGACATGGCTGGCTTTGCTATTAATATTAAGAAGTTATTGGTGGAGTACCCGGAGGCTTATTTTAGAGCTGATGTTAAACCAGGATTTCTAGAAACGTCCTTCTTGGAGCAGCTGACGACCGTTGGGGAACTAGAACCGAGAGCTCAAAACTGTTCTAAGGTACATTTTGCCAATTTTTTTCCATATTCAGTTATTTTAATTTGAAAAAGCATGTTGGTACAAAAACACTTAAAGAAACTAATATCGTATCTTCTCAAACGAGTTCGGGACAGATTTGAATTGGTACGTAGTTATTTGTCGTATAAGAATAAATGAAAGATCTTGAACATTGGACGAATTGATTGATAGATTGATTTTGTGGATAATAGATAAATGTTCTAGTAGCTGATTGGGATCTAGAGAACATAAATATGGAACTGGTTGGTTGAGCGATAATGAGAAGACAGATTTAGTAATAGATAACAAACGGAGTGGTAGTTATGAAGATGGAACAGAGATGCGGTACGGTGTATGTGGTATACATGACAATGGACAGATGGACGGATAAACAGACCGGTAAAATGGTTGGAAAACCTATCATAATACTGGTGGGGTACGAGAGTGATGTCAACTGAGCTCAATTAGAGTGATTTCATAGTATGCGCTGTTTGCCTTCTCTTTACACCTCTACCTTGACCAGAAGTAATCCAGATTGTTGAATTATTGCAGGTTTACGTGTGGCATACGAGAACTGAGAATCCAGTCGTTAACATAAACGGCGAGAAAAAACTTTTAAGAAGTGGTCACCCATCGAATCCTGACATTGAAACATGAGCACCTTCCGAATGAATTCTATTGGCTTTGTTACATTAGGAAAATGGAATCAACATCAGGCAATTGCTTGCTTATTGAAGCAAGAAAGCATCATGAAAACTAGAAAAATTAAGCCAGGTTTTAATTTATTTGGTGAACTCTTTACTACTGTTCCTATGGGAACAGCTTAGCTACAATATAACCAGATCACGGCTCTTATTCCCGATGACTTTTCATTATCGAAATGTTATTGAAAATGGCCCGTGTGGCATGCCGCTTGGCGAAGGGAGTGAAAGGATTAAAAAAAGTGTAAATCCATTTAGAGTCAAAAACAATATTTTTGTCTGAAGACTATGCTTATCGGCAAAAGACGTTGAACTCACTTTAGGTGATTGTATTGTGATTTCAAGAAAATGGACTTCATTACAAACAGGTCGAAAGGCACTATGTATATATGCACAAATGAACCTGCTTATCTGACTCTCTCTAGGGATTCATGCTTAAAGATATTTTTTATCTAGCTTCGCCATTATAATTAATTCACAAGAAAGAAAACAAAAACTTATTGACCATGAACGAGCGACGAGACAATTCGTGTAATAACACACGTTAGTTAACCATAAATACTCTCTTTAGAAGTTTCAATAAGTTTTACTTATCAACTTATACAAAGGGGAACATTTAGACACTCCTTTAGTGGAAAATTCAAACTAACTATTAATTTCCGTCCAAGCCACTGAATCCTAACAAGTGAGTTGACAAAAAAAAACCCACTCCATTTCGAAGATTATTTTCTCTTCTCTTTTCTCGACATTCTTACCCTTATACAAGGTAGTTATATCCTCGTATGCAGGTTTCTACCCTTTTACGTGAACGGCTTGGCTTGTAAGCTAGCTTCAAACAGGGAGACTTAATGAGGAGATTAAGTAAGCTCATTTGAAAACGGTCACCGAGCTAGGTTTCATAAAAAACATGTACAAAAATCGTTGAGATTAAAATTCCTCAAAACAGGTCTGTCCTTTGCAATTGAGTACCCTTTCTTGTCAAACTGTCAATTAATATTTTCTGGGGTTTTCATTTGCATTGTTTTTCAAAACCTGTTCAACTGGTGTTAAGAGCCCCAACGTTGAGAGATAATCTTAGAAATAAAAACTCTCTTCATAATGCCGTTGTTTGCTGTCTTTTTATCAACTACTTCTTTGCAATTGTTTTTCAAAGTCAAACATCACGCCACATTATTCTGAAGTCGAATAAAAACTTTCCTACCCAAAGTTCTTCAGTTTAGACAACACCAAGCTTCTTTTTTTTCAGTTCCGATCACGTACTACCAAAAATACTTATTGTATTAATTATTTTAGGATGACAGGCAAAACACGAAACACTTCGGATGTTTACTGAGATATCTCGAGGGAACAAAAGGGCTGGTTCATAGAGTACTGGGGAAGACGAGGTTTTCTTAAACTTTTTCGAAGCTCCATGTCCATCGTCTTGGAAATTTGGCAGCACGCTGCCGACAAATCAACGAGGGAGCTCGGGGACGACTTTAAACAAGATATGCTGGGAAAAGAGAAAGTGAAAAGTTGTATTACCTACCTAAAATACTCCCTGATAAAACACTAATTGGTCAAAAATCGGTCCAATAACTTCCCACAAAGGTTTGTGAAACGTAAACGTGTATGTTTTAGTGTTTCTTATTTATATCAGTTTTTGGAAAATGTAAGTAACTTTTGTCTCTTAATAAAGTTTATTAATTAAAAAAAAACTTCCCACAAAGGACTGAGGAGTTACTGGAATGATTTCTCGCTAACGCGAACGCGCAAGAGCTCTCTTTGACAAACCCAAAACTGAAGCAGTCGGTACGGGAAAATATTTACCCTCGGTCTTTCGCACAGTCCTTGCTATCCTCGGTCTGTACTGTGAAAGACCTCGTGTAAATATTTCCCCGGATAGACCTCGCACTCGGTTATTATGACATATCTCTACTTTTGAGCTATGTTTCTAAATAACAGCTTTAAGTTGCATGTTTCAATTAATGTACTCAACTTCAGAGAGGTAAAACTCTGACATACTGTAATTAACCCAAGGCAAGTGTAAGAGAAGCCTAGAAAGAAGAAACACCCAAATGTTCGTTTTTGTTCTTCCTCGTATTATCTTATGCTTGCCTTTGGTTCATTACTACATGTCAGAGTTTGTCCTCTGAGGATGATCAGCTATAAGAACGTTAATGAACACTAACAAAGTGTTCTACGGCCTTAGGGACAATCCCTTCATAAGGAATTCTGTACTTAGCAACCGCTCGAGCTGCCAAACACTTGAGCAATACTTTGCTTTTCGAAAACAAGATTGCTCTGACGTCACCTGATGACGCTTTATCAGCGGGAGTCTCTCCCGCGTGGTTTCTTAAGTCCTCGTGTACTCCATGTTGTATAAGCGACCCAACTAACTTTTCTAAACTTTTCATCATTAATTTTGTTGGTTTCCAGCTCATAAGTAAATGCAACGGCGTATTTCCGTTATCATCCTTCGCGTTTAGGTTGGCTCCGCTTTCCATAAGCAAAGCAGCCGTTTTGCAGCATGGAAACTTACACACGTCTTTGACGTAATGGTCTTCAACAGGCGTTTGATACCACACTGCTAGATGTAACAGGGTCATGCCTGATTTAGTACGCGGGTTTAGGCGTAGAAATGTTTGTACTAGTTTTCCCACCAAAACCTCTTCACCTTCAGATAGATCAAGCCTTGTAAACAAGCTCACGAAGTAGATCATCCGATGTATTATCCCGTCAACCTCTTCACGAAGTTCTATCGCGTCTTTAAGTTCCTTTCCGCTACTACAAGCGACCAACCCTTCAGAAACCTTTTTGGTGAGCTTTTTATACTCTGTAAGTGCATGGCTGAATATATCTTGTAGCTGTTGAAGCTTTGGTAGTGTGTTCTGCTGCACCATGTGACAAAAGAAGTCCGCAAAGATCTTGATATCATCTACCACTGCAACATTGTTATTCTGACCAATCTCAAGTGCGTGTTTCCACAGAGCAACACACTGATCAAAGTTTCCGGTGTCTGCAAAAACAGCCCCCCGATATCGTATAGGAAACCGCAGCTCCGTGTTATGAGGGCCAAGAATTCGTTCCCGAACAATAAGTCCCTCCATATGAACTGCGCTGTTGTTACCTCTTATGATTTCAAGTTCTTCCGTGGTCTGGCATTCCACTCTGTTTTGGTAAACTTCGAGTGATGGGAGCGTCTCTTTTAGGGCAATATTACTAGCGTCTTCGTAGCGTAGCGCCATACCACGCCCCATATACTGAAGAGCCCGATGATCTGAGCCTGAAACATCAGGTTCATTAGCAAGAGTTGCGCCTAACAGCTCCAAGCTGTTGATTCGATCCAGCTTGGTACACCCTGGGAGGCTAACAAAGTACTCCACGAGTTCTATCTTGCAGTCAGTACTGGCAAGCAACAACGGCGTTAACCCCTGCTTGTTAGGTAGCATCCCCGCATTGCGTCTGATCAACTCCCGGACAATTTCAGGGTGATTTCTCTCCACTGCATAGTGCATCACGGTGTTACCTTGACGATCCTGGGAGTCAATATTAGCCCCGTTGTCCAGTAAATAGGACACCACTGGAAGATGGCCATTGTAACATGCAACCATAAGAGGCGTGTTCTCAAAGTTATTACGCGCGTTTGCATCTGCCCCATGCGTGATTAGATATTGCACGATATCAAGGGTGCCGTCATATGCTGCTGCTCTAAGAGGGGTGGAGTTGGTCTTAGTTCGACTGTCCACGTCAGCGCCTTTGCTGACGAGTAGTTTGACTACATCCAGCCGTGCTGTAGCTGCAGCCGCCCACAGTGCAGAGCTGCCTTCGATGACCTGTTCTTCAACCTTAATTGTGCCTGTATAAAGAAACACTTTCTTTGAGTACATGGGCCATTCTTGTGCTATGTGAGGTTGAAAACCCATTATAAAATAATGATATAACGCACTTCCTGATTGGCTGTGGTGACGCACACTAAATATGAATAGGGTATGTCTGCATACTTCATTGCAGGGATTTATCGGCTGTTTGTGTGGCTATATATTGAAAGAAATATAAAACTTGCTTGCTGGCTTGCTCCGTTTATTGGTAGAAACACTCGTTTTCTCTGAGCGCTTCTTTTGTGAACTAAAAAGTTCACGAGCGTTTATATCACTGAACGGAGCATGCGAACTCGTTTTATATTTCTACAACAAAAACGACTACTTTAAATACGAAAATATTCGGACTATTAAGTTTTTGGACAACAAAAAAGGTCCGAAAATTTAATCGTCCAAAAATCTAGCTTCCAAACGTTAAAATGTTTAAAAGTTTTAGAATATGCTTAATTACTGACTTAATATAACGAGATTTTGAGGCCTAGAAAGGTCAGGAACCAATTTGAATAGACTTTAAAGATGTTTTACAACTTGGGTTCGCAATCACCCAGTCTGGGTTTGTCTTATCTTCTGAATCAAACTGTTTTCATTACTCTTGGCGTATTGGTGCTGTTTGTAATCCAGCTGACTGATTTTATTGATCAGTTTTAATGCGTATCAATTTAGTGTCGCTGTTCTCCAAAATTTGCCAGCCAAAAATGTCCAAGAGCTTTTTCTCTGAAATTTTATGTCCGACAATTTAAGATCCAAAATTTTCGTAATTAAAGTATTTAATTCATTTTAAACCATTTCCTTCTAACTTCACGGTAAGTTTTAGTTCAATCTTCTTTTACCATCTCTTTTTTTGTTTGACTTGGGGCAGTGCACTGGACCTAAAGTATATATTATTGGCAATTATGTTGGAAGAAGAGGTAAAAAACACACACTCTGCTTACTTAAAAGGAAATAAAATGTATGGTATGAATCGGTTTCTGTGGGTTACAGCGATGGTATCACAGACTGTGCCTTTAAGTAGTGGTCATTGCAACACTAAAAGCTGTCTTCTGTCACAGTAAGTGACACAGGATTACCCTGTGGACCAGATTTTTTGATTCAACTACAAATAATCTATACAAGTACAGTTGACCTCAATAATCCAGACTCTTTGGGACTGGGTAAATAGTCCTGATAATCAAGAGTCTGGATAATTGAAAACATGAAAATTAATGAGAGAAGTATGTAAACAAAAGAAATAACAACAATATACACTCATGTTTCATAAGGGAGGTATCACTTTTACAGAGAATGGTCTGGGGCTGGTATTCTTATGGGAGGGGAAGGGGGGGCACATTTTTTCCAAACCTCAAAAGGGGTCATGTTTTTTTTTCCCAAAATGTCAAAGGCAAATAATTTCAACATTAAGAGGAGAAGGGGGCAGGAGGAATTCACTTTTTTTAATGGACCCAAAAGTTCTGATGCCAAACTGCAAATCTGGATCCCCCTGCCCCCTTCTCACAAAAAAGGATACCTCCCTATCAGATAATATGATGTTAAACCCTTTTGGTAGGATTACTATCTTTTTACCATTTCAAGTTTTCTTGATTACAGCTTATAACATTAATGAAAAAATCAGGACCAGAGAAAAAGTCTGAATAATCAAAAAATCCAGATAGTTATTGCAGCTTGGTCTCTGTTTCTGAAGAATCAAAATTATGAAAAGAAACAAGGAAGGAATTATAACAAAAAAAGGGCCTGGTTGGTTGCTAACATCAATACTGATTTGTATCTTCTCTATATTCATGACTAGTAAAGATATTTACCTCACTGCTTGACAGCTCAGTGAATACCCACAGCTAGTCACCTCCTCTTTAGGGGATAATTGTTTATTATACATCAAACAGTGGCAATAAAATGTAAAGGTACTAACAAGAGTGAAAGTCATGTGATTTGTCTTAAGGCCAATTACACCAATTTGCTCAAGGTTTTTCAGTTTCTCTTTTCAGTTATTCAAGGTAGAATAAAATTATTGTAAATCTGCTAAGCTGATCAGACTCTAAAAAGAGTAAAGTACTGTAAGTGGTTCTGGATAAATATGTCACCAGAAATGCCTCCTTCTCCCCCCCCCCCTCCCAAATTTGTTACCACTACACTTACCCTCAGTGCATTCAGCTCTTTTGAAGCAGGGTATTTCCGTCACTGTTACCCTTTTGGAGCAGTAGCTACAATGTTTCTGCTCTAGAAAGCCCTTTTCCCCCTCCTCCCATCCAAACTCCTTTAAGTTTTTTTTGACTTGAATCTAATTCATATGCAGGCCTCCTGCTGACATGAAACAGCTCAGCCTTGGGAACAATTTTCTTTTTAAAATACTTTTTCATGGCCCTTAGTTCATGCACTCAAAAATAATCATCAACACTAACCTCTTGCTTCAAAGTCTGCACCATAATCAAGAAGAATCTTTACTGCCTCTAAGTTACCACTCTTTGCTGCAACTATCAAAGGTGTTGTAACTTGCTCAGCAACTGTCTTTTTCTCATTCAGTCCTTCTTTAAGTTTGTCATTAACTTTTAATTCTTTAAGAAGTTTGTTCAGCTCTAGTACTGACCCATCTCCGGCAGCAATATGTAGTGATGATAATCGTGATTGATCATGAGCCTGTAGTGCTGATTGGTTGCTAAGTGCATCTATTGCATTGCCAGATGTTTTGGGCTGTTCTTGTCCAGACATACCAAGTTGGAAATACACTGGAACAATGACTAACCAGAATGTATTGTCTAAAAGAATTTAAAAGTTGTAAGTTAATCAAGAGCCAAAACCAGCAGCAATAACATTTGCATCTAAAAATATGTGGTTTGCAGCAAAGCATATTGAGAATTTGATAAAAGAATTATGATAAAAAGTTGACACTGGCTAAATACATAGTTTAACATCATCTTGCTTGGTATATATATATTTAAATATATAGAATAACAGATTTTAGTAAATAGCAGCTTGGCTACGCATGATCTGATTGGTTTAGAAACAGTAGATGTGAGACTATATTTACCTTCAAAATAGTAGATAATGAGACCGAAACAAAATGGCAGACGGAAGTAGTCACTTCCAAACAATTTCAGATCATGATATTGAAAATGTTTGCTTTAAAAGCAGGGTATATTTAAAATGCTCATTGATTCAAGTAATAAAAGTGTTTTTTTTCCCTTAAATGTCTTTCGTTTTCTTGAAAGGAAGTTTACAAGTTGTCTCGCTGGTGTATACTAAAACATTTATTCTACTTCAATTTTGGTGGATAATAGCTTCATGAATATCTACCTCATGCCTTTGGCGCTCAGTAGATATTCCACCACTATCCACCTCAACTGAAGTAGAATAATTAAGTGTTAAATATAGAATAATCATTGAAATATTTGAATATATAGAATAACAGCATCCTGCTTGGTATACATGTATATATTTTTATGATCAAATACTTGCATTCAGCCATTGCATGCATTAGATCCTAAATTCGATGGAAAGATAAGAAATAATGTGTTAATAAATCCTAATAATAATACACTGGCAAACATCAATTTTGTAAATATTTCTTGTCAAGGCAAATTAAACATAAAAACCTAAAGCAAACCTAAATTAATTCGACAAGAGAAAAATCTGAGCTTTCGACTTGTAACTGTAAGCAGGCTACAAAAATCACTGAACTACATTCCTGCCTGCACAAAAATAACATTACCTGTAGTCTTCCCAATATCACCAAAATAATGTTATAAAGCTAAAATGGACACAGTACAGTAAGTCACACAACCCAAACCAGTTTTAGATTCAATCTGTGATCCGAGGTGTTATCAAGGCGAGAAAAACACGTCAAAACTTTTCTTTAAACGAGTTGTTACTATTGAGGGAGATGAATGTACCTGCTAGTAGAAAGAAAAACAGCAAAAGACTTTCAAACTTAACCACTCACTTACACTAAATCTTCTATTTCCGCTATCAGCCCAACGCCAATGTGTGCATGCAAACAAAACCTGAGTACACTGGCTTTTTATTGCAGCACTCTCGTCACCGTTTCTTTAGTAAGAGCTAAATTGGATCCGTCAAATTATATTTTCTCTAATCCCATGCGTTGTTAATCACGTACAGTTCTTGCTAACTTTGGATAAAACGAAAACCATCTTTTGTTTACGTACGTACATACGTACGTATCACCACCATGCCTGAATTCTTGATGTAGAGGGCCTGGAACGGAGTTTAGTTCTTGGTCTTGTTGTTTTTATATATTAGGTACCAATAAAATTTCTTTTGCTCCCCTAAATTTTCAATTTTTGAAATGTCTTTTTTAAAAGCACTTGATCATTTTCTAGACATTTTTTTTTCACAGCCTAAACTCGTGTTTGAGTGTTTGTTACTTGAGAGTACAGTATAGTGAGTCAATTTGAGTCTACCGGGAGACTGAGTACAAATGTGGTTATAATGGCGGAGAGATTTGGCGTTTGTACGCTAGTTCTGGAAGAGATCTGAAGATTTTGTGCATAAACGTAGTGGATATCGTCGTTCCCTGTTCGCTTAATTCTTTCGTCGCTTTAGAATAATTTAATGCTGAGATTGGTGAAATGGCAGCGGTTACAATAGCGACAAGGTCAGTATATTTGATGGAGATTTGCGTTTACTAAGAGATTGCAATTGTGCATGCTTGTACAAACAATATTACAATTGTACTTACAAAGACGTATGTGTCATAAATCATAACATCTTAATTTCTGTTTACATCATATGTATTATACACCGGAACTTTTATGCACGATTTGTTGTTCAGGAGCTCTGGATAAACATTTGGGGACGTCCTTTCAGTGATTGTGAACTCCGAAGTTCCAAAATTGTTTTAATTTTTGTTCCAAGCCCCCC
>JAOBRD020116456.1:0-10150 GCA_027575215.2 Hydrozoanthus sils | reverse complement strand
CCCCCCTCCACAATTCCCCCTTCCCCCCAAAATGGTATCCAGAAATTAACATTAGTAAAAATAACAATTTTCGAGCTTTTGACCTCAAATATGTAAGAAATGGCGAGTGACAAAAAAATGGGATATTTTCTTAGAATTTGTATGACTGGAGAGAACCGAAACCTTGCTCTCCAGTAGCATTTTCACATACAATTACTTAACAAAATTTTGATTTTATATCTGCTGTAATTTTTGAAGAACCTAACGTCGAGACTTGAAACCCTGCCATCTAACTAATGTTGAACTGCACTTTCCGTTTTCTGAACATCATTTTGTTATAGGTAGGTGTAGTCACGTGACCACTAACTGCAAAGAGTTTATTTTCGTTAGCAAGTAACGACAATTTTTGTTCTTCAAACTTGCAAGAGCTACTTCTTTCTGTGAGTTTTGGGCTCTGACGATTTAGCTTTGTTTGATTTTGATAAGTGTTCTGCGTTTATAGTTGTAAAACAAAGACAAAGCTAGCCAAGGGAAATAAAACGCACTTCCTTATCAAAAACGTCAGCTGGCTTTATATGCAACCAGATGAGAATCTGTTAACTAGAAATTTTGAGTCTCAAAAATTATAAACATTGACAGATGTCGTGTTCAGCTTGTCGGAAACAAAGAAAACATGAACAAATATCATTTCAACGACAAGTTCCTGTCTTTTTTTAATTCGCTGGTGTGAAACATTTAAACGTCTATTTATAGATTATCATTTCTTCACACATTTGTGTTTTTGTGGTCGTGAGTACATTTTGTTGCGATTGTTTTTGATTTCGTGTTCTGCGAGAGTTGTTAGCTCTTGTTTGTTGTTTCGTTATCCCGGCGTATAATTTTTCTGAAATAACGAGGAGTACTTGAGAAATGGTTAATTATGTATGAATTCTCGAATATTTCTTACCGTTTGTATCAACAGTTGGTTTTCATTCATAAAGTGGTTAATTCTTAGAAGGAAACAACTAAAGAACACACAACTTGAATTTCTTCGCAAACTTTGACAATCTGTGTCAAAGGTAGGTTAACAAAACGCTGTGCTGCTTTTAATAGTATTGAAGTGTGTTTAAAATAGCGGAATGAAATATTTAATAATTGTAACGGTTTTGTTAGGTAGTTTTGAAAGAACACAAAACGAGCATTTTTTGGCGTCCTTTAGAATCGGGAACTTTAAAAGATGCCGCCACCAGTTCGGATGTGTATTCGTTTTAGTGGTATTTTACTTTTGTTGGGGCTTGCTTCCTAGGTACGTAGTACATTACTTCGGCTTCAAAAGGTTGAAATAATTTATAAGAGTTCTGAAGTTTATAAATTCGCTATTTTTTCTCTTAACTCAACCTCGACAGTTTCAATTTACTGTTATTAAGCGACTTTCTTATAGGTTAAGCGAAAAAAAGCCTTGAAAATGGAAAATTTTTAAAAATGGAAGTTGTAAATTCTAAATTCCATAAATCAAAATCATATAATTGTGCGAAAGTCAAAACTTGTGCAGTAATGGCCAAATTTACGGAAGGGCTTTCGTGTTACTGCGAACATAATGATTTGTAATCAGGACTCAACTGAGAAGTCGATGAATTGTTAGTCTAATCCTATCAACTGTACCGAGTGCCACACCAAATAGATGTGAAAAATTGCTTTTTAATTTGCTGCCCCTAAATGTATTTAAAAAAGGCGGATGATAATTATCGTGCTTGATTAATACAGAGCTAAGACTGCTCGATATGACAAAGCCGAAAAACCTCAATCAGAATTCTGCTCTTCTAAATTCAGACAGTGAATTCTCTACCACTCTTTTCGTATGAAAAATGCTTAACAACAACACTATTTCTTTTTAGTAAAGAAACTAACCTCTTTAAAAAACTTGGATTCAAAATTGCTAAAGTTTTATGTTGCTACTGAAACCGCCTGTTGCACAGGCTAGCTGCAGAAAATTGACAGTCTCTCCGGTTGCATCGCACGTGCGAAAGAACTCGCACCATCTACCATGACAACACATTTCTGTGACACACCTATTTGCGCGCGCTCTTTGAGCAGTATTTTGATAACACAGGTCCCGGTATTTGCAGTTTATTAGCTCATAAGATCCTTGCGAGCGGTAAAACTGTAACTGCTATTTTAAGGAAAAAAAAAAAAAACTCATGAAAACAACGCAAATCGAGAATACGATTGGGCAGCGACCGTGAAAATGCATTCCCTTTGACAGTTTTGATGTACCTAACAAATCTAGTGTTGGTTTTACTTGTTTTATTTTACCACAATGGTGAGTAATTAATTTTGTTATAAGTATTTTAAAAAAACTTGGAATAATAATTGGAATATTACTCCTTATAGGGCGCATCTTTCGAAGAAATCCTCATCCCTGGATTCTGAATCCATTGAAAGGGATTTTAAGTTTCTTTGGTTCTGAATGAGCGCTCGTGACAAAGATTAATTCAATAAATTAATCTGAACTTAATGGATTTTGCGTTTCTTTTTGTATAAAAGACTCGAAATACAAGCAGCAGGAGGTCATCTTGCTAAAACACTTTCTGCTGTCCTGGTCGAGAGAAAATTTTCGCTTTTTTATATAATTTTTGTTTCTTTCGCAGAAAGGAATCCGTTTAATCTTGCCAATAATCTCGTTTTGGATTTTTCAAAAGTAATTCGCTTTAAACCCATCTTAAATGGAGAAGGATGCACATCTGAACGGGCCGCGCCGCAGTGTAAAACCAAAAAGTAATTCTTCTGTCGTTAAACACACAGAAAAAAGTTTGTCTAAGAACTTTTGAACTGAGATATTAAACTTAAATATTAACCATGCACTCAAATCGCCAATAGTTTAAATACTACCTGATTTCCAATTCAGTTCCGTTGGCTTTGGTGATGGCTTTACCATCAAAGTTTTGAAGCCAACCACAAACTACATTAATTTTGCACTTACGTTTTAACAACGCAACCTTAAAGAGCAACATTTTGTTATCTCAGTGAATAGACCTTGCTAAACGAGGAATAGCGGTAATTTTTTTTTGTCAAAATCTTTTATGGATCTCGAGATATCAACATTTAAATGTTACAACTGATGACGTCGACACAAAGTTGGCAAGTAAATTTTCAATTTTTTGAAAACTGCTGCAAAATTTGGACTGATGATGTATCTTTGTGTTTTCTTTCAGAAAAGAAACAAATTTTCATCGTCATGGCAACAATCTTCAGGCCCCCATTAGTAATATAAAAATAAATTCTCTGTTGTTCCAAGAACTTTCATTGAAGCAATCTAGCCAAATCTTTGTTTTTCTTTTACGTGGTAAGAAGAATAGATTTCATGTTGTGTAATATATTACACAACCGTTTTGGTTTGACCAAAAAACCTCATTAATTTGGAAATTCTAATTTGGAGGCTGGAGCCCAATTTGTAGCTATGACAACGAAAATTAGCAACTATTCTGAAGACTGAAAACCTCGAGGTACATCATGAGTCCAAGTTTGGCTGTAACCCATCCAAAGGTTATGGACTTGCAGCAGATTTCAAAAGATTAAAAATTTGCCTGCCAACGTTGTGACGTCATCAATTAAAAACTTTCAATGTTTCAAAATATCTCAAGAACCACAAAAGATTTTGACAAAATGTTTTCACCGCTATTCCTCATTCAGCAAGGTCTATTCACTGAGATAACAAAATTTATCACATACTTAGTTCGATATTTACATAGTAGATCGGTGAAATATAGAGCATATCAGCCACCCGGTACCCATGTATATCAATCACACGTGGTGATATCAAAAATAGCAAATCAGAAGGCACGACTTCCACATCATCACGTAAGATTGATATGAAACTTTTCCCGCCGTTGAAACAACTTGTCAATCTACTTCGTTGTTGATTGAGAATCTCACTAAGTATGTGTTAAAAAGAAAATCACATAGCCGCTTGGGGATACGAATTTTATCTTATCGTGTCGCTGCGCTCACTCGTGAGATACTTTTTCGACACTCGAAGATAAACTTCGTATCTCCGCGCGGCCATGTAATATCCTCTATATTTCATATTATATGCTCTTTAATAAATTTTTCAACACTTACATATTAGCGTGTTTTATATCTTTTATATTACATGAAGGTATGGCTGCCAGGTACTATGATGTAGATGATGATGAACTCGATAAGTTGATGATGGGTGAACCAGGTCAGTAACTTTATAATTTAACGCTTTTGATTATGCTTTTTATCTTTTGATAAAGATTGAATGACATCGTTTTGGAAAGGGTACATAAAACAAGTACATTAATCCTTTTATGAAAAATGGGTACTTTGGGTTTAAAAGGGTTTGGGATGACCGCCGAAAAAGTCCCCAAAATACCCTAAAAAATACTTAGGCATAGATCTAGAAGTTTTCCACCGTAAAAATACCTCTCGGTTTTAAAATTACCCTAAAAAATACCAATTGAAAGCTGGCATTTTCCCTGGGTAGCTAGCGGGTCAACGCTAAGTCCCCTCGTGTTGCACCGAACGTGATATGCAGTAAATAAAGGCGCGCACGTCAGTAATAGGACGTTCGCCAATGCCAAAGGACTTTTGTCTTAACTTCTTGTTCAGTACGCGCGTTTGCTAAAACACGGGACTGCAAGCAGTGTGATAACTTCTTGTTTTTCGATCCTAAAAAATACCAGTCTCTTGGTTTAACACAGGATTCCTTTAACAATCTCTACTGACAATTTTAATCCCTAAAAATACGACGGTCGTATACCTACCATCCCAATTTAGGAAGAACCTCCCCCTCCCCCCCGGGAGACATGATGAGAAATGAAACCACAGCTAGCCCAAGCTCAGAATTCGTATAGATTTACTAGAGAATATATGGGGTCTGGGGTTTTTGCAGCTCTAAATCATAAAAAAAAACTCAACAAAAAACCACCGTGTCATCCTGTGATTCTTATGTACGATCTGACAACTTTGAGATGATTGCGTCGAGGTGTAGTGCCTTCACTCGCCAATAAATAAAAGAAAATGAAAACATTACACCTCGACGAAATCAGCTCAAACTTTGTCAGATCGTACAAAAGAATCACATGATTTAGAGCAAAAAATCCGGACTTCAGATTCTCTCAAACCTATACGAGTTTTGAACTTGGGCTACCTGTGGTGAAACTCCAGGAATTTGGAAAGTTAAACTTGGAATGTCAATGTTTCAATAATATTACTTTTATACACGCAAAGCTGTCAAGCCAACACTGCGAGAGCCAGCCGCGCTGCCTGAGATGAGAAGTGCAAAGTCCAGTGTTATATCAGATATGTCGGAAGGTGTTAAGAGTCTTGCCATGGTTGGTCAAACCCATACCACTGTAATGCCGAGAGTCCCAAAAGCCCTCTTGTTTTCACTGCTAGGTGTAATTGCAACGCTTTTGATACTCGCTTCTGTCATCTCTCTAATACGGGCAAGGTATTTTCACTCTTAAGCTTACGTACACAATCCCTTGTATACACTCTTTTTTATATAAAAACGTCTTTAAGTTTCTGGTTGACGTTGAATGTTCTTTTAATATCTAAAAATACTATTGGTTAATAGGGTACATTTAATTTCTCGAGGTAGAAATGCCATCACTTAAATACATTTAATCAAAATTGCAAGTGTCTACTGATTATGATTTACAAATGCTAAGTACAAGACTGCCCAAAGTAGTTTAGTAACTTGATTTTTTGATTTACTAGTAATAATGAAAATACCAGGTATGGAAATAGAAATCTTATCTGAAAACGTTTATTGAAATTAAAGAAACAGAGGGTAGGAGATCTTTTTCAGTTAACAGTACTAGGTTTATGGAATATTCTCCCGGCCAATATCAAAGAAAAAGAGCAGTGTTGGTATTACATACAGCTTAACTTTTTATATAAAGACATTGAACATTAAAATAGGGTTTACATATGTTCTGGGAAATGGGGACTTATTAACAGAGACTTTTTTAAAATATTTAGAATGAAAACTAACGCAATTAAAATTCTACGTTTCGAAGTCATCCGGACTTCATTATCAAGAAACTAAAATTTAAACTAGCAAACAGTCTGAGTGTTCAAATGGGGACTGCCATTATTTTTAATTTGAATTCAGTTGCAAAAATATTTAGTAGGAATTGATTCTAGGCTATAAAAGACAGTTTGGCTAACAAGAAAACAATTTACAACGCCTGTTGGTGTAAAAGCAAAAGGGTTTAACTAAATCAAAAAGACGAATTAAATACAGGGTATGACACACAGCTTTACGCCGTGCTAAAAGCTTTGATTTATAAACGTTCCCAGACGTCGTAAGAAACTGATCAAGGATGTTGCTATGACTGAGACAGATGTTGAGTTGTCGAACGCTTTGTATGGGGAGGACACAAAAGCAATTGCACGGTAGGAGAATAAACGTTATTCACGATGACGTCATTATAGCGTTTTCATGCACTAAAACGAGGCTTAATGGTGATACTTAGTTGCTACGTGCAGCGAAACGAACATTCCAGTGAATAAACATGGTGGAACAGACATTACGAGCTGCTGAACAGTAAAAACAGTTAAATTAGATCCAAAACTCCCGCGATCTTGCATAACATTTCAATACCAAGCCTCACTTTGGCGCACTTGTGATGTCATTATGAACAAGGTCTACTAGTTGAAACTTGAAAACAAAGCACTTGAGCGGGGGCTAAAATAGTATCTTTATTTTTTACTTTAAAATGCTACTGAAGCCACAATTTTTCATTGGTATTTTCATAGCTCCAAGGGCTTTTCCAACACTTCTATTCGACTATAAATGGATAAAAGTACTTACCTGACCATTTTAAGTCCGTGAAATAAGCTTTCAAAATAGTAAAAATAAATGTGCAAGGCTGAATACTGCGAGATATTAAACATGTCAGTCAAAAGATGCGATTAGAAGATCGGACCTAACAGTTGTCTGGCACTGCAAAATTTGGCTTTGTCCGATCTTCAAATCGCATCTTTTCACTAACATGTTTAATATCTCGCAGTATTCAGCCTTGCACATTTATTTTTTCTGGTTTTACAGTTTGGCTGAAAGATCTTAATTGATCCTGCGACAAATCAAGGCATTTCGTAACGGTTCTTGCATTACAGTTTACATGTTTCAAAATAGTGCACTTTAACAAAAGCATGAAATGTCAAATATTTCTATTACATACAGTTCAGTGAAGAGGAGCTCCCAAGAAGATCAAACTTTGATCGTTCAGAAACCAAACTTAGCTCCGCCACCGAGGCGAGCCTACTCTTCTCCAGTCCCCGGCCGGATCTCCGTCACTTCACCTCAGGGAAGCATTAAGGATCTGTGGGAGACTGCTCCCCAGGTATACGCAGGGCGACCCAGGAGCAATACATGGGGCGATTGCGATGGTACGAGCAGGGATAACCGCTGGGAGATGAGACGTTCCGCTAGTGAACAGTTCATAAGGTATTCATTAGTATCTCCATATCGTTAGGGAAGAAGTCAAAACAATGGTATTTTTAAGGAACCTAATTTTGTCGGGGGAGGTGGTGGGTGGCGGCACAGACCCCCTACCCCACCCCCAGTCACTTTTTCAGAGCTCAATTTCTCAAAACCTGATTTAGGGATATTAGTTTTTATTGTATTAAGAACTCCTCTCTCTACAAGGAAGGCGTTTGTACAAGCACTTTATCAATATCTATTTTACTGAACATGATATTTGCTCCTGAAATTCAGCCTTTTTTTAAAAAGGTGGCGGGTGGCGGCACACAATACCCCACCCCCTAAATTGGGTTCCTAGGAAGTACCATTGTTTTGACCTTTTCCCTTACGGGCAGTATTGATCATTCCAAGATGGCGGCTATACAATTTCAATACCACAATGCCTTGCGGACCCTATCGTCGCTAGAAGAGGCTCAGAGAAGGCCTCGGTTGGTTAAAACTCTTCATTGTACAATAACAACACTTTGTATGTCGAATTTAAGGTTTCTCCCTTTGCGTTTTTATAGGTATTTTTTGACGTCACGCGCTCTGAATCGTGGGTAAAAGTAAGGCCCCCGAATGGTCCTTGGCGAGTACTTGCGAGCACCCCGTTATTTTATACGAGACCGAGTATTTTTATTCTAAAATAAGTTGAGCATTTGAGCACATTATAAAATACAACGCGAGCACGCATCAATAATTTAAGCGAGCATTGCCTTGGAACTTGCATGTCTGTTTAACGCAATGGATACCATTATTACGCAACGTACACCCAGGGGTTTCGTTTCAGGCCGGACGCCGAACGCAACGTCCGGTTGTTGGCCATCTAATGTCCGGTAGTTCGCACACGAAATAAAATTTTCAAGTCTCGAATTGTACTGTAATGAATGGGACTTCAATAGCGATAGTGACTCAGCCTTTGGATCTGATGAATGAATGGTTTCTAGAGAGCAGCTCTCTAGAGGTATGAGGTTCATAAGTTCACTCTATTTGGAGTCCGGCCATTTTGGAATCAACTAAGAAACAAATAACTGCAAACTGATATTTACTCATTTTAATTAATCAAAATTAGTCAAGTATTTCATTTTTTAGGCACTTTTCAGCTTCTCTAGAGATCTTCGTGATTAACCAACTCCGGCCAAGGAAACGCAGAATAGTGCATTTTTAACGTCCAGTTTTAAAATTTCCCGGGAGAGCATGCCCCGGAACCCAACCCCCCCCACGTAGAAGTTTGTGTTGTCCGCCTGCTGAGCTACTGTATCCGGTACTTCCAAATGCTAACGAAATCCCTGTACACCATACAATGCTATGCGTACCCATATATCGCTATGCTTTAAATCTGTCCGTAGCACTCCGTTCCATAACGCTACGCATTTAATGTTAAGTAATCAGGTCAGATATATAGGTGCAATGCCACGGTATGCTTTTCAAATATTAGTACCAAGATCTTAAAACAAATCCGGTGGCAACTGGCAACAAATGGAGTTCTTTAAGCTGCATGTACTGATATATACATGTACGTATTTCGAGTTCGTATGATCGTAATAGTGGTTAAAAATTCTACTTGTGTCGTCTCTTGTACTCGCAGGTTGTTTGGATTTGCTTTCTAACAATTTGTTTCTATTTTCCAGCGATAATAACGCTGCGCCGCCGATTGAGAAGTTATCACACGGGCGGAAAAAGAAGAAAAGCAGAAAATAACGATCAGAACCTTGAGAAATATACAAATGAGTAAGAAAAATTATAGTCGAAAAACTGAAAACTTCACAAAAAGACTTACGAACAGAAACTCAAGCCAGACGTTTGTACGTCTGTTTAGAAGTTTCGAAATAATTCTGTGACTCGACAGCAAGAGATGTTTTATCAATGTTGCTTCTGTTAAAGAAGTTTCAACTTGTTAGTAAATGATTAAACGTTTAATTTGAGTTTGAAATAGTAAAACTACAACTTGGGTTGCATGGCCGGGATGTGGTGGAAAATCCCTGGGAACTAGGTTGTACACAGTAGAGTGCATGATATTGACTTTTTAAAAGCACAACTACCGACTAAGCAGCATAAAAATGTCTAGCTGATTCAGTTCTGAAAGTGCTAGTAAGCAATCGCGTCTATAGTGAAGTGAACCATGCATTATAATGGATCTCCTTCTATCCCAGGTTCGTGACGGGTCGTGAAAGAAATGAACCTTTTTCAACCAATAAATGAAACGATTTTTGGCGGGAAACAAGCAATGGGTTTGTTCGCATAATACGTTCTTTACAAACCTGGCAGTGGTTCAGTGTGCTTGAATGTTAGCTACTTGTAAAACAAAATTTCAAATCTTACAACGCAAAAAAAAAAGAATACAGGGTACGACACGGAGATAATTTCAACACTGAATAGAGGAGAGATAATTTGGTTCGGTTTGAGCTGATACCGTTGTTACGTTTCCATTGACTAACTAACTAACTAGCTCAGTGATCAAAAGCCATCTGCAACATATTTGTGTTTATAAGCTGCCATAGCACTGTTTTGTGTGGCAACTTTCCCACCCGCAACTTTAACATACAATGTGATTTCAGATAAGCTAAAAGCTAACTAAGTTCGAAACTAAGTGGCTCAAATGGCCGGCGCTTAGGGACCGTTCATTTTTTATGGGGTAGAGGGGGGGTTGAGGGTTGGTGGGAATTAGGGGGGTCACCCAAAAAATTTGAGGTCTTA